>BPLR01004474.1:0-35220 GCA_021605095.1 Caerostris extrusa | reverse complement strand
CCTCCTGGTGAAAAATTCGTTGCGGTCGAAGCTTGAAGAAGCCAGTTAATTGGATTGAGTGATACTGATATCACTTATAAAGCTTTTCGCATGACAGTCGGAGAAAGCTTGATGGAGGTTTTACGTTCTCTCCCATACAACACCAAATACACAGGATAGTTACCCTTAAAAAGTCTCCGAGAAAAGCAATGAAATTGAGTAGAGTATTTATGGTACATTTAAGTGGAACACACGGCTCACAAAAAATGAGAATGAGCAACTTCGCTGTAAATTGAATGATTCAAATCACTACGTTTTGATAACTCAAATAGTAGTTAGCAATTACAATTGCAGGCAGACAGTGTGACTGAATTTAACAGATGATATTAATATCAGTCAAATTTCGGAAAAAAAAAAAATCAGCCTTGCATTGCAGCAAGTTTTTATTTATTTACTTGAAAACCACAATTTTTTTTTCCAAGAACTTTATTCTCCACTTGAAAATTGGTTTTAAGAAAAACCTGTTTATTGCACCGAATTCTTCCCATCATATTTCCATATTCAAGTTTGAAATTGTGTTTAATTTGATCTTTATGCTACTGCGTCAATGCGCGTTTGAATTGGGTTTTATTTCAACAAATATAATCATGAAACTACAAATCTTATCATCCTCATTTGTTTCCGCGAAATGGTTGATAAAAACGCTTCATACAGTTGTACGACGGAGGATAAAAGTTGGATGCGCACACAAAATAAACATCTCATTTTTAGGCTCAGTGATATAATGTAGTGTGGTGTAGTAGTTATACATACCAAGTCTAAATAAATTTCATTATAAAATAAATTATAGTTAAAAAATATATAAAACACGCTTTTAGAGTGAATCAAACTAAAAGTAAAAAATAATTGTTAACGTAAGAATAAAAGGACTGACGAGAAAATGAATGTCACTGTTCTAAAAGCGTGGGGTGCTTTGTATGACATTTTTAAACTAACTCTGCACTTCGGAATGAAACTTGTGAAAAATTATAACGATTCATATCGAGCATCCCTCACTTTTAGGACAGTGACATTCATTTTCTCGTCAGTCATTTTATTCTTACGTTAAAATTATTTTTTACTTTTAGTTTGATTCACTCTAAAAGCGTGTTTTTTAAACTATAATTTATTTTTTACTTTTTAGTTTGATTAACTCTAAAAGCGTGTTTTTTAAACTATTAATTTATTTTTATTTTTTAGTTTGATTAACTCTAAAAGCGTGTTTTTAAACTATAATATTTAAATGAGGTCCGGTACGGAGGACTGGAACTATAGTTCTTACAATAATTTAATTGTGAGTAAAACAAAGGCTAAAAAAGCGTATATGTCGAGCCGGGCAGGGGATTCAAACAGGTAATCTCCTGATCCGTAGTCATGCGCACTAGCCGTTGTGCCGCGCTGTCCCACGTAGGTTTGAATGCCTTAGGTACTTTCATTCTACATGGGTTAAATTGCTCTACATAAGTTAAAAAATAAAATCACTAATCCTGGCGATCCTAATCATGGTGAGATAATAAACTTATCAAAATATTTTAGTGTCGTAGGTCCTTGATAAGTCTACAACGTTTAAATTAAATCGGATCGCTTAAAGTCGGGCAAAAATCGAGCCAAAAAAAGTCAGTTACAAACAAACAAACATACAGGTGAAACTAATAAAAGTGTATTAAACAATTGGCTATTTGAATACATTTACTTAAAAAAGTTTTGTAAGCATTAATGCATAAATTTCTCCAATTAAACATGCAAGATGTTGAAGGTCTTGAATTATTGAAGGTCTACTCACCTTTTTGTCCAGCGCCAAGCTTTTAGGCAATTGAAATTCCCTCGGTGGTGATCTCTTTGGTCCATAGGTGAGTTCGGTGACCTTCTCTGAGTCGAGGACTTTGTTCTGTGAGTCCAGCAACTCTATGGCTCTCTTGCTGGTTGCCGAGACTATCGGCTGGGTCAGGGGAACCCCTTTTACTGAAGACCAGAGTCCTCGGCAAACCGAAGTGAGTCTTCTGAAAACGATGTACCAAAATTTCAAAATTCCAAAAGTTCGTTGAATCAATTTATTAAAAGCATATTAAGATTAATATGACTTAAGAAGCGTGACTAGACAATTGTACAAATTAAACAGTTGTAACTAGACAATTTATATATTTTTGTTTTAAGGTGACAACAAATGTCATTTCATTTTAAGAATCTTATTACTGATTTCATCAATATATATAAAAAAATATGTCTCATTTAATTTTTAATAACGAAAATTTGCCAACTCTTTTCATTTGACACTCTTATAAGGCCAAATCGCAAAATAGAGGCAATTGAGTTTGGTGAGTAGTTTGTGGCGCCAACTGGGCAATAAGTTGCCAAATACCAATAAGTTACAATATCTCGTAATGTTTGCAATTTACTACACTTATAATAACAACCCGTTACTTGGCACACTTTGGCGAAAAGATTTTTTGACGCCAAATCCCAACGGCCCCTATTCAGCGATTTTATCTTCTTACAATTCGTAATTTAATTTTTTTTTTTAATAAAGTCAAATAAGTAATAAAGGAAAACACTTATATGAATAGGAAAAAAAAAATATCAAATATCATTTGCATTGTTATATTTCCATGCAAAAAGTGTGATTTAATAAATTTATTTTGTCATAGATTTGTCATTGCTCAAGAACTGTAAAAAATAAATGCTCTTTGTTAATTTTAAATTATTTTTTTCTGTTATTGAACTTACAAAAACATATTCATTTATTTCTATTTATTAAAAGCAACATTCAGATAGTTATTGATTTTGAATATTTTAACAGTTGACAAAAGTCATTATAATATTAAATCACAAGTACAACAAAAATATTAGCAAATTATGTGTCAAAATCGCGGAATAGGGGCAGCTGGGATTTGGCGTCAAAAATTATTTTCACCGAAGAGTGTCAAGAAAAAGGTTGCGATTGTAAATGAAATGAATTGCAAACAGTATAAGTTTACCATATTTGGTGATTTATCGCTCAGTTGGTGTCAAAAGTGCACATATTATTAAATGTGTACTTTTATTAATATTCTCAATTTCAGCAAGCATGCCAATTTTCTTGGCTGATATACAGCAAAGTCCACGTCCATTTATTTATTCATTTTTATTTTGCTAGAGAAATTGATCCCAATGATGAAGAAAATGTCGCCATTCTGTTAAACACAAATACACGCACAAACACTGTGTAGAAAGGTAAACATCCGTTTAAAAGGACGAATCGATTACATATTTGGGGTGCCAATTAGACAAATGCTGTGCAACGCAGTTTTCTAGGAAAGAAGCTTAATACGTAGTATTGAATTTTTACACAACCGCAAACCACAAATACGTGCACATTCCATAAATAGTATGGAATTTTTTGTTAAACACTGTATAGAAAGATAAATATTCGTTTAAAAGAACGAGTCGATTACAAATTAAGGGCACAACGCAATTTTCAAAAGAAAAAAGGTTAATAAACAGTAGGGAATTTTTGTCAAACACAAATACATTCACAAACAGTGTTTAAAAAGAGGAAAAAGGACGAATCGATCACATATTAGGTGTTCCAGTCAGGCATATGCAGTGCAACGCAGTTTTCAAAGAAAGAAGCTTAATCGGTAATATAGATTTTTTTCAACTAATTTTTTCTTTTAATATTATGCAATTTAAAATTAAAATTATTTTATTGTAATTAAAACCCATATCTATATACCTTTTCCCTCTAGTAAACTGTTCTATTTGAATTCGTCCGACTTGGCCATTTGCGAATTTTATGATCAAAATATAAGAGTAATTTTTATCCATATAAAAAGAACAGGATTTGTTTATTTTTATTTCTTGAAAATAATTTAACACTATGCAAAATTGTAAGTAATTCAATTTTTTTCCTTTGAATTTATTATTTTTATTTGATATTTGTTCTTATTTATTTATTTATTTTTTCCATCGTATTTCTCACATTACCAAAAGATGTCAAAAGCTTTCCGCGCGCTTGGCGCCATTTTCGATGCTTTAATGTTGGTAACTTTATCGCTCACATTATTTTTACCTTTTAAAACTTCATTAAATATTTTGCCTCGAAATCACTTTTGAATGTATTATTTATCGTATTCTATATAAAAAAAAAATATTGCTATCAGTTTATTATTATTATTTACAAACTTATTATTCTAAACGCTTTAAATATATATATTTTTTTTTTTTTGTTTATAGAAACTAAAAATGTTTTAAAAATTTTCTGTCTACGGGCGTCATATTTACTAACATATTACAAAGGTTTTAAAATTTGCATTATTTTTAAATCATTCATAGTTATTAATAATATTTTGCTCATGTTTTTGAAAAAATGGGTCACATTATATAAAACTTACCAAATTCTCTCGAAATATATCTAACAGATGCTTTATGTTATTTCTATTTTATATGCAATAAAATTTTGTTAAAATTGAAAAACCTTGGCAAATAAATCGAGATAATACATTGAAAACATGCAAAAATTAATAATTTTCTTAAGAAAATAACTGTATTATCTATTTTACAATCTGAGAGAAAATAATGTATAAATATATAAAATAATATTATAATAATAAATATATAAAATGTATGGATTTCACATATAACTATAAAAATTTATTTTAAATATTTAATTAATATATTATTTTAAATATTTAATTAATATATTATTTTAAATATTTAATTAATATATTTTTAAATATTAATATTGTTTAATTAATATTTAAAAAATTTTTTTTTTTCACATATATAACTGTATACATGTATATAGTTATATGTGATTTCTAAATATGTTATATTTATATAATACGTTAAATAATTAAATAATTATTTTTATAATACGTTAAAATCAAAGTACACTAAAACAGTGAAAATATATCTCAAAGAAATAATAAACAATCTTTTTTTTTTTCATGAATACTATGTTATATCGCATTATATGACTTCTTCATTCTACTAATTATAAGTATTTGATAGAATCTTACCGTATAATCCGAAACTTATATCCCGGCAAAAGAGGCAAACTTTGACTCATTCTAATTTAAATTAGCACTAAAAAAAAAAAAGATCTACAATTTAAAACCAGTTCCGAATAAAATCAGTTCTCTTTCTTCCTACAAAAATCCAAAATTAGGAAGAAATGAGACCTGAAAACATTACTAGATTTAGATAGCCAAACATCCAACGCTGTCGCCTAGCAACCGTTCGTCGTTACATATCCAAAAAATAAAAAATAATAATGAAACAAAACGTGAAGAAGTTATTACAATTATATGCGTCATAATTATTTTCTTGGTAGTATAATTTATTTAAAATTAACACAAAAACTGCATTAATATAGATAGATAGATGGATGCATATGTATTAATTCAGGCTGATGATAGTTTTATTTGATTTTAAAACGAGTATTTTTTGTTCATTAGTTTTACATTTTGTTCATTTTTTTTTTTTTAATAATTCTATTCGATTTTTCAGTAATTTTTTTTATCCGTTGTGGTATTAAATTAATTTTTGCTGCATTGCATTTATTTTCTTACTCTTTCTACACTCAACCAAAAAGAAATTTAAGAAATTTATTATGTTGCAACCATGGTTCTCCTACGCATTGCCGTGAGAGTCCCCTATGGCGTTCAAGGAAAATAATCAGTTAGCCTATAGATTCTCCCCAGGAGACGAAGAATATTTCGTGCACCCTGCGCCGAAACCCTGCGCCCCTAAGCCGAAAACCCAAGTATTGGGTTTTCGGCTTAGAATGGAATCTTTCCACGAATTTATAATTATATGTCTTTAAATATGTTAAATATTGTGTTTGTGAGTGCGTAAATAAAGATGGGAGCCAACCTGCACACTACAATGGGGGAAAAAAAAAAAATACAAAATCATTATGGGTAGTTTATGATTGGAGCGATAGGTTTTATGTTTCAATTTGAAATGTTAATAATTTCAAAACTATACATAATTTGAAAAATCTAAATGTAACATCGTGTAGTTCCCGCTGTTATATCTCGGGATCAAGAAGGGCTAAGAAAGTGAACAAGGTCCATTTGAAAGGTCTCGGAGAGATCTAACTAAATACAGCAATAAAAACTATTATACAATGAAATAAAATTTATACGTGTGACATCTAAAAATAAGTTCGCAACATTCAGAAACATTCAATTCACTGGTATTGGAATTATCCTCTTTTAAAATTTTAAATTATAATTGTCTATAAAGTGTGTAATGTAATGCAAATTAAAGGAATTTTGTACTTAATTCATTACTTGTTATTTTCCAAGTTTAATAAAAGTATACTTGATCGTATAGAAAGGTGAACAGTGGCGAAATATTAACATTTTTTTTTCAATGTTGGGAACATGTGATAATAAGTTTATAGTAGCACACTTGGAATTACACAACGCATACTTACTTCACTACGTATAACAGAGTTTAAAAATTAAAAAAAAAAAATTAATTCATTTAAAGGAAGGAAGAAATAATTAATAAAGGTATAATTGATGATGATTTAATGAATTACGGAGTGCTTGGCCCCGTAGAGGCCCATAACTCCTGTTTGGAATGAGAGAGCATTGAAAAATATAGAACATAGCTATTTATAGGCAATAGCCCGTCCCGTCCCGTCCCGTCTATAAGGTGCGGGGTTAGGGCTATTGGCTAGTGAGGAAAGAGGGAAGAAGAGTTAAAAACACCTTCATTTTTTATCTTGGCTGTTGCTGTTTTGGAGTTTGTCGTAGAGGGAATCAATTCCGCCCAGCGGTTGAAATAGGGTTGAAAATTCTTTTACAACGTAGATAATCTTGGTTGGGAATTTAAATCCTCATTAGTAGGGATGATTCTTTGTGGGTTTTCAGGTTGAGTTGGGGAGATCTTCCGGTGTTGATTCTTGAGTGCGTCAGCGTAAGAGATCCGCTCATCTATGGGGTTGGACGAGAAATTTTTGGTGGAGTTTCGGTGCTTGACGGAGGCTTGCGTGTGGCCTTTGGGAACATGGTGCAGCCTTTCCAGGAGGCTGTTAATAAAGGTATAATTAAATTAAAGGAAGAAATAATATAAAACTTTTAAACCTGAAAAAGGAGTGGTGATAAAAATCCAAAGGGATTTCAGGGAAGCCGGTTTAAATACTGCTGGACGTTAATGACTTCCACTAGTAGGAGGAGTCTTGAATGAAGAGGCAAAATACACTTAAGTCAGAATGGATGAACTCAGGCAGACTTGAAAGTACAACTGCGCATTCGTAGAAGCAATTTCCAAAATGAAGGATAGATCTTGAGGATATGAGAGATTTCAGCGTATTATGGTAATTTTAGAGGTAGATTCCATTTGGTAGTGGAGTAACTATGTTTTGAAAATTTTAATTCAGTATTGCTGAATCATTTCAGCCCCACAGTAACTGGTATATCTGTTTCCGTTTTTTTTTTTTTTTCCTTGTTCGATTTTTGTATATCCCAATACTACCTACGTAATACTGAAACAGCGTTAAGAACAGATTTTAATGTATATTTCGGCAAAAACATTGAGAAATATGAAAATGAAAATTTTTTTAAATGATGCTAAAAACAAAATAAATTGATATAGCCAAATTTTTATATTTTTTTAGTTGTTCAAATTATTTACGTATCTTGGAAATCTATGATAGTTTCAGAATCTTAGGGAAAAAACTAACTAATTTTAAAAACTAATTTATATTTTTAGTTAAATTAATCGAATAACATTTATCTTTATTTATTCAGAACAAAGAAACGAGTAATAAATTAATACACACAAAGTACCATTGTTCACACAGTGTGCCAAAGAATTTTTAAAACCGGGTAAATAAAATTAAATAAAAACAAATGATTATATTTTCTTAGGATTTTTATTCAAAATAAACTCTTTCGGTTTCAACACATTTTTACATCGGCTTAATAATGACTCGAATACTTGTTCGAGATCGCTTTGTGGGATTATCTCCCAAGCTGGCGTTGAAGCTCACGCAATGTCATCAAAAGAATAACTTTTTAACTTAATTTTAAGTTTTAGTGACAGGTTGCTAAATTGAGTGAATACGGTGGATGATTTAACATATAATTATTTCAAAAATCGTCTTACCTTTAGTGACTGGTACATTATCATGCAACAAACACCAACTGTTTTCATCCCGATATTATAGATGAATGCGATGAATTCTGGCCATGAAATGCTTCAAATCATTTAAATAATACTTATCAATAATTGTTTACCCAATCAAAACAAATTCTTCGTGGATAATACCCTTGCTGTCGAAGGATATGACGAGCATCGTTTTGATTTTTGATAGAACATATTTTTTCTTTCCACTCCATACTTTGTTTTTGGATCAGCAGGTTACACCATGTTTCATCACCTGTAACAATCGCTTTTAAGAAGTTTGGATCACTTTCAGTAGTTGAAATACGTCTCTATGCCCTTCTCCTTGATTTGTATTCATAAGTTAAAGAGTGTGCAACAAATTTAGCACAGACACAAACCTTCGAATCGTTACTTTGTTGATGTTAAAAGACTCTTCCATCATTCTCAGTGAGCGATGCTTTCCACGAAATCTTGCAATTTTTTCAACAATGTCCGGTATATTTCTTGAAAATGGTCTTCTTACTTGTCATCTTCTAAAATATCTCTTCCGTCATAAACAAAACTTGTTTCACTAAATAAGTTGCAGCACTTTTTTTCAAGTTTACATGAAATTTAATTACATCACTCTGTTCCATTTTAAGAATTCAACATAAAAAGAAATGTATTTCTCTAATAAAGAACTCTTTTTTAAAAAAAATGTATTTTAAATAGTTTCCACTGAACACTAAAATAATATGCTGTCATTAGCATGATCATCATGACATGCCTAGCATCAGTTTTACATAGCAGATTTATAATACGTCAAAGGAAATCATCTGTATTACAATATAGGCCTTCATCATCATAATTGACTCGACAGCCCGTTGTGGGTCTTGGCCTTCTTTAAAAGATCCAGCCAGGCTGTTCTCTCTTGGCCGTGGACCTCCAGTTTTTATCGTAATAACATTAAAATCAGAATCTAAACAGTCGACCCCTCTCTTTTTCGGTCTTCACCTTGGTCGCTGTCCAAAAGGGTTACATTGAAAACCCTCAAAGCAGCTCTATAACTTTCCATTCGCATGAGATGACCGGCCCATCTCATTCCGTTCAGTTTAATAAATTTTAGAATATCAACATCTCTAAAAAGTTTGTAAAGTTTACAATATAGCTAGAAAGAATATTAAAAAATTGCCCTAAATTTAGAATTATGTAAATACATACACAATTCTCAATTTATAAAATAAAAAAATAATAAATAGGCTACAATAAAACGTTGATAAGTATATGACACGAAATCGAACACTTTCACCAATTAACAACAATCAATTTAAATTACTGAATATAATACCTTAATTAGGTATATTTAGATAATAATTAACGTATGCATGAATAAATTAAAAATTGAATTTACTTACCAATAAATGGAACCAATACCTAAGCATAATTCAAAGTCGGTATAACTCCGTAAGATTTCAATTAATAATTAAAACAAAATCTCCCCACCCAAACAATATACTTTAGAACTTTTTAAAATTTAACGAAATACTAACTGTTCAAAAATAAAATAACAGAAAGAGTATATTAATACAAGAAGAGAGGGAGGGGGAAACGCAGTTCACTGCAAAAATTGATAAAAAAACCAAAAAAAACGACCACTTATCTAAATTCAGGGAAAGTTCCTATTAAAATATATAATAATTATATCACCTGGTCTAAAGAAACTAAGTACTTAGGAATTATTCTTGATAGTAAACTTAACTACAGATCGCATATCTGCAACCTTAGAAATAAATTCAATACTCAATTTAGAATTCTCTATCCTTTAATCAATAGAAATTCAGCTTTATCTCTTAACCTCAAAATTCTAATATATCTCTCTTTATCTTCGTCCAGTATTAGCTTATGCAAGCCCAGTTTGGGGTTCTGTAGCACGTACAAATTTTGAAATTATTCAAAGGCTTGAGAACGAAACTCTCACCTGGATAGTTAACGAATTCACCCTGGTACTTTCGTAATGACGATATTAGACGAGCTCTCTCGATTCCAAGTTTAAGACAATTTGTTCACAAAATTTCTACTAAATTCTATAATGATATACGAAGCATCAATAACCCTGTATTAAATATCCTACAAAATTACGATTATGATATTTCTTCCCGCAAACATAGCAAAAGACCTCGCACTGTTCTAAATATTTTTAAATTAATTCCTTACAACTGCCTAGATCAGGGGTCGGCAACCTGCGGCTCTTTAGTTCCATTACGCAAATATTATTTATTTTATCAAAAAAAAAATTATTTAAAAATCATTCTGAATCGATTAACGAGGATTAGGCACCGATTCTATCTCTCAGCCACTTGTAGTCGCTTTTCACAGCACCCCTCCCCGTGCCACGCGTCGTCACTGTCGTCAGCCCATCGGAAGCTCTCGAATGGCTCCGTCGTCGGATGTTTCTTTGTAGGTTTCAATTCGAATTTGGCTTCTTTGCGGCGCCACTAGAAGAAATTGCAAAAAAAAAAAAAAAAAAGGCAAACCATTCACAGATGGTGAGTAGGGACTGCAACATCGGACCAAAAGTTAAATACCGGTATTCGGTATTTTTTTAGATATTAATACCGGGATACCGGTTTTAATACAGCTGGTAAAAATTTTAGAAAATGACCAGTTTTATTAGAGAATGTAAATATCACAAAAAAAATTTTTAACTTATAAACTATGACAGTATATAAAGAATCGCAAAAAGTAAAGGAACATCTTATTTATTTAAATCAAAAAAAGTGTAAATATCACTATTCAGTCTGTGGTACTATTACAAATTTTAGAAATGTGATCTTAAAAAACATAATGCATCAATTGTACCATCATTAAACCTGGAATGCAATTTTGTGCAAAAATTACCAGCTGTCGAAAACGTTCTTTCAGCTTCTACGCTAGTGGGTGGAACTGTTAGCAAAGCGCGATAAACTTTTTCAAGTATTTACCTCTAAATCCCTCATCTTCAAATAAATCTATTTCTCGTCGGATTTTTGGATATAGTTGATTTCTGTATTGTATTTTGTTATTTTTGAAAATTTTTTAGTTACCGCCAATTCTAATTTATTTATGAGTATATATAATAAATCCGAAAAATATTTTGAACTCTAAAGTATGATATGCAAATACAATGGGAATAACAAACTTACCAATTTAAAAACTATCGAAATATTACACATTTTCTTCACAACTACAACCTTGTTTTCACAGATAAGAATTCCTAGTTTTCAGATAAGAATTCTGAATAAGAAATCACAGATAAGAATTCTTTCACAGTTAAGAATTCTAAATTTCTAATAAATACCGAAAAAACGGTATTTAAACTTGTGAATACCGGTATTACAAAATTGTACAAATGGCTCAAAATACCGGTATTCTGTATCCCAGTATTGCAATCCCTAATGGTGAGTATGTCAAAGATTGCTTCATACGTGCATCTGAAGAACTGTTTCGTGATTTCAAAAACAAGCCAGAAATCTTGAAAAAAAATCAAAGATTTGCCGCTATTCGCTAAAACAGTACAAGATAGAATAGCTAAAATGTTTTCAAATGCAACATATTTGTAGGTGGAAGATATTCAATTTTCTTCTGCCTTATCACTTGCTATAGATGAGTGTTGCGAGATAAAAGACACGGCACAAGTTGACCTTTTTGTCAGATATATGTCTTCCTAAGGTCCAAAAAGAAGAACTTCTAGGATTGCTACCGCCCTCGGGACAAACTAGAGGGAAGATATAGCGAATGCCGTGCAAAAATGCTTTGAAAACAATAAGATCGATTTAAATAAAATCGTTTCAATAGCAACTGATGGAGCCAGAAGTATGACAGGAAAATATAAAGGGGCAACAACGATTTTTCAGATTAAAATAAACCATGAAATTCTTACGTTTCACTGCATATTACACCAAGAAGCGCTTTGTGCCCAAACATTTCCGCCCAAAATAGTTGAGGTCATGAATTTGGTAATCAAGATTGTTAACAGCATCTTGTCAAAAGCACTCTACCATCGTCAATTTAAAGAATTTTTAAACAAAATGGAGACTCAGTATTCCGACCTCCTTCTTAACAATGAAGTGAGATGGCATTCCAAAGGTAAGGTGGTGAAACGTTTTGCTTTTGCTTGAATGAAATAAATACATTCCTAAATGAAAAAGGCATTAATCACCCTGAATTACAGAACGACAAATGGTTGCAAAAATTTTACTTTATGGTGGATATCACAGCGAAATTAAATGAGCTGAATCTAAAACTGCAAGGAAAGGGAAACCCAACCTACGTTTTGGTACAAGAATTGGTTTGTTTTGAAGAAAATTAATTCTTTTTGAAGAAGATATTCAGAGCGGTAAATTGCTTCATTTTCAATTTCTAAAGCAATATCGCGATAAAACCAGTGCAACTGTTGACACGAGTACGAGTGGAAAATTTACAGAGTTGAAAAGCAAGTTGGAAGAGTTGGAGGTCCAGAAATGTATGTACGTAACGTAACAAAAGTGGACAGCTTTAAAAGAAATGCCGCGAGTTGAGGAACTTATATTCGACGCAGGGAATAGTCTTCCAGATTGCTACAGTGAGGTGAAGAGGTTGGCATTTGAAGTGCTGACTATCTGCGGATCGACATATTCGTGCGAGCAAGCGTTCTCTTGCATGAATATAATTAAAAGTAAAGTAAGAAGCCAATTAACAACTGAAAATTTAGAGTCGTGCTTGAAACTTAAAATAACAAGTTATGAGCCAAATTTATCCAAATTTTCTAAAACCATGCATAGCCAACGCTCCCATTGAATTTGTTTGCTCAAATGTATGTTATTGGGTTTTTTTTTTTAAGTACAAGTTAAATTGTTTAGTAAAGTTTAAATTTTCTACTTGAATAACCATGCAAAGAAATCGCTCCCATTGAATTTGTTTGCTCCATTGTTTGTTATTGAAGTACAAGTTAGTGTTGTAAGTAAATGTTTAATTGTTTTAATTTTTAATTAAATAATAAGTAATTATGTAATAATGCCATATATATATTATCTAATTTGCTGTGGAAAACACTACTTATATATGAACAAATAGATATTTTTCTTATGAATAAATAGATTTTTTTTTTTTTTTTATCAAAAAACTTTATTTAAGCGAGTACTATTTATTGTTGGCAAGAAAAATTTGTGTGGCTCTTTAAAAACTTTGAAATTTTGTAAATTGTAATTTTTGACTCTTCCGACTCAAAGGATTGCCGACCCTGGCCTAGATGAAAACAGTTCGCTTTTCTCTCTAAGCTGTTTTTCTCCTAATTTGACCTTTGCTCATTCTGTTTTATTACATGCAATTGATTTCATCAACAACTACATTTTTGAAATATTTGTTATTTTTAATTTTTTATTTTTATTAAATAAATCTTTTTAAAAAAAAAAAAAGGGCATTTAATTATCTATTTTTCTTATTAACTCAAAGGGCATGAGACCACCGCTATGTTTCAACGTTTTACAATGAAGGAGCTAGTGGCCGCTACGCGGCCAAGGATCTCCGTAATAATCTACAATAAGAGAGGGAAAATTCCTTTTCCCTAAAGACCCCTAACTCTCTCTATCTGTCCTATTTGTTTAGAATTCTTAACGATAATTTCTCCTTTTAATCCCCAGGTTACGTAATCACTAAAATGCTGCACTTTCATTCCACGCAGTCAAGAAGAATTTCTGCTTCATGCGGTTTACAGGACGTTAAAGAAAGGAATTACACGATAGAGAGAGAGAGATGGCTAGATAAAATTTTTAGGGAAATTAATTTCAAAGAGGAATTATCTCGGAAAGAAGAAAGGGAATGTTAGTCTGGGAATTGAGCTAATGGTGAGATGCAGTGCGGTAGAAGCTTTCTCTTGTCTTTATTCCAGTAATTTTTGTGTTCTCATTTTATTTGATTTTAAGAATGATATTAATTTTTAAGGTTTTTTGACATTTGTCAATCATTTAAAGATAAAATTTTTCTTGATTATTTAAATTCTTTATGTACTTTTCAATCCTACAACCTTCCTGTACTTTTCAATCCTTCTATACCCTTTTCAATCCTCTACTACAATATCTGAAATGAATATTGTTATAGAATTAGTTAATGTTTTGTTAAACAAAGGTATAGAAAATGAGTAGTAAAATATTAAAATTATTTTATATTTACTTATTGTATTATATATAAGCAGAATAAGTTGAATTGGATACATACATGTTGAATTAGTAGACATTCTAACATCTTACACATCAAGTACAAAAATAAATATAAACAAAGTTTATTCCAGTGAAATGTTTTTGTATAACATTCATCAACAAATTTATTGAAATTTTATGTAAAAAAAGATATCAAAAGTCTTTAAAAAGCTTTATTTTTATTACAGTAATTATGTTAAAAAAATTAAGACTGCTCAAAAAATGCCAATTAGATGGGTTTTTTTTTTTTTTCATATTTCTATTTCATTTCATTTATATTTTAAAATTTATTATGGTCAAGCTATGCCTGTTAATATGCAAGTATTTAGTTAATTGCAATTTGAAAACTCGCAAATATTGTCATGTTACTATTTTTAATTTGATAAAAATAATTTAACCATGTTGGTTCTAATATTATTTTACATACAAGGTTATCCTTATATAATTCATTGATTCTTCATGGAAGGCTATACTTTTTAATCAATTTAAAGCTGAAATCAAACATAATTGAAAAGAGAGAGATAAGTAAGACTTCTTTCAAATAATTAAAAAATATAGGTAGCTTCCAAGAAAGTTATTCTCTTTGAGATGCCCAATATAACGAAAAGTAGACCTTGGTCTTGCAAACATGTGTAATACTAATAAATACATATACATGTGTAATACTAATAAATATGCATTTCCATTCAGGTAAATAAGATTTCTTTTTTAAATAAAATATTTCTTTAAAAAGTGTTTGAGAATTTATTAACTATCTTCAAAACAAAATGTTAATAAATGTATATATATAATGAGTTGCAAAAATACTCCATCCTTTGTGTGTCTTATAAATGTAACTAACCAAAAATTTTAAAAGAGTAAACTTCCACTTTTATATTTTATAGTTTCAGTCTCATATTATAAATAAAATAAAAGAACTTAATATCTATGTTCCACAAAGTGCTACTAAAATCCCCATAAAAATATTCTGAAAAAATATTCTAAATTTGAAAAATTTCATTAACACGGAATTGAGAGATTTCTAAAGAATGTTTCTTTTGGACAATTTGAAATGCAAATTATATAAACAAATTTAATTTTATCAACAGAAAAAACCTAATAAAATCAGATTAAAAACATCAAATTATAAATTCATATTAGTTTTATCTCATAATCTATTTGCTAAACAATTAAAAATAAGTGCTTTATGTATAACTGAAAAAATGAAAAATTTTATATTTTAATTACACTGTCAATTTAGTTTTTCAGTAAATATAATTTATTTGTTAAATTTAATTCTTAGAACTTTTATCATGGCAATAGTATGCATATTAACAGTATGCACAGTAAAGTTTTGTTAATAATTATACATTTGATAAAATATTTATGTTGCCATTTATATCAATCGAAGCAATGAAACAACTTGGGACAATCTATGGTATTTCTAAGTAATATGAAATTTATTTTCAGAAATATTTTATTATTAGAAAACTGTGATTCAACATCCCTGTAATCATTAAAGAATGAAATCAAAATCTCTTGTAAATTATCTAGAAATACAGGTTTTTAAAATTTAAACAATTTTATTGTATTAATGCAATAAAACAAAAAAATTCCTTCAGCCAAGCCGTTAAATTAAAATGCAGGAATTTTGTTTTTTACATAGGTATGCCAAATACACTCATGTCCATAAATTAAGGATAATTCAAAATCACAAAGAAATTGGACTCTAAAATAAAAATTTCACCTGTAGAATTATCACACATCTTGAAGAAGAATATGCAAATTACAGGAAACCACCAGATGGAGCGGATAGTACGTCACAATGACGAGAGTGTAAGAGAGGGGTATATAAGGAATGGTGGCAAAAAGTAAAATTGTTCACAAGCTCTTTTAAAAGCCTTTCAGTGCAATAACCGCATAGTTATGGCACAAAGGAAGCATTTGGATGATTTTTACGTGGTAGAATTATCGGACGACTGGAATGTGGACGTACTCAGCTGGAAGTATCCGATGAACTTGGAATCGCCCAGAGTGTCATCTCCAGGCTTTGGCAACGATTCCAAGATGATGATAATAGGAGTAGATGTTACAGCACAGGTCGCCCCCGAGTTACAACGCCGAATGAGGACCGGTATTTAGCAGTTACTGCCAAAAGAAACAGACGGAGCACAGCATCAGACCTGTCTCGTCAGCTCTCTTCAGCTACCAGTACGACAGTTTCAAGGCCGACCGTGCACAGACGCTTAGGGCACATTGGTCTATATGCTCGTAGGCCTGTCAGATGTGTTCCACTTACCGCAACTCACTGTCGCCTGCGATTAGCCTGGAGTAGAGAGCATGCATTGTGGAAACCTCAACAGTGGTCTTGTGTGATGTTTTCCGACGAGTCCAGGTTTAGTTTACAGTCTGATTCTCGACGGACTTTCATATGGAGAGCGCCAGGTACCCGTTACCACCAAGAGAACACCATTGAACGACACCGTTACGGTGGTGCAGGATGGCTCGTTTGGGGAGGAATATTCTTGGTTCCACAACTGACCTGCTTGTTCAGAGTGTAACGATGACAGGCCACATCTATTGGGATGTCATTCTGGAACAACATGTATGTTTGTTTCGGGGGCGCCATGGTGCTGAATTTCTGTTTATGGATGACAACGCCCGTCCTCACCGTGCAAACATTGTAGACGAATGCCTTCAATTGGAGGATATCACCCGAATGGATTGGCCAGCATACTCACCGGACTTGAACAATAGAGCATGTGTGGGATATGCTTGGCCGACGAATTTCAGCCCGTCAACCCCCTCCCACCTGTCAAATCGGAACTTCGGAGGGCATTGCTTGATGAGTGGTGTAATATTCCCCAAGATCAGATTGATAATTTGATACTCAGCACGCCTAGGCGTTGTAAGGCCTGTATTGCATCGTCCGGGAGACATACTCCATATTAACCAGCATCCTAACCATGTTATACTGTTTTTGTAAATAGGTTCTTTTTGAAATTTGCTCAGGGAGTAAAAATCGCATTTTTATTAATTATGTCAAACATATAGCATCTTTTTTTGCTCTTTACCTTTTGTTTAATAAATAGAACTTTACAAATAAGTCAAATTTGTTTTGCTTCTGTCTCTTTCTTTGCCTGAACTTCATTATCCTTAATTTATGGACATGAGTGTATAAAAGGTTTTAAAAGATAATCTATTCACTAGCAAACATTCTCCGAAAGACTTAAATAGCAAAGTTAGCCGCTAAGAGAATATCAACTACAATAGAACCTCTGTAAGTCGAACTTCAAGGAGACGCCAAATATTCGAGTTATAGAGTTTTCGACTTACGGAGGATTTCGACTTACTTTTGTAAAGAAATATTCGACATGTAGAGGTTTAGATTCTTTCTAACTTATTTTGACTTAGAGAGGTAAAATAAATAAAAATTCAAGCTACAGAGGTAATAAACATGTTTAATTGCAACTTAAAAGCTATATTATGTATTACAATAAAAAAAAAAAAACAATTCCGAAACAACCTTAAAATTAAAAATATTATGTATTAAAAAAAGTCAATTATTATTTTTTTTTTTTTGCTTTAGACAATTCGATCGTTCTCTATCTATAGCATTATCTAAGCTATAAAGAGTAGAAAATTCTTTTTCTTTTCGAGTTGCTAGTTTGCTCTATGAAATTTCAAAACATTTAATGCTGTTCTTGCCTCTTTGATGGAAACCTATGGAGCGCATGTTATATTATTGAGTCTTCTATGTCATCTAAATCATTAGTTTCAGTTTTCTGAGCAACTGAATCGATAAATTTCATCATCAGATAATGTGCCAGCAGTAATAACTCTATCATCGCACGTAACGAAATCCTCAAAACATATTCCTGCTTCCGATGCCACTGTATCCCATTCTGCAGGGAGGCTGGATGGAAATAACTTCTACTTTAGCTTCTTCTGTTGATGACAATGGAAAACCACAGTGTACATAACAGTTTTTAAAGTAGTCGCAGTTACATTTCGCCAAGCCTGTAAGCCATTCTCATGACTTGCAATACATCTATACTAAAATTCTTTTCTTCTTCCATATTATCCTACAGGTTCCAGACTACTTCTTTCCGGTATAATGATTTGAAGTTTTTAATGATGCCTTGATCCATAGCCTGCAATTTTGATGTGGTATTGGCAGGCAGATATTGGATTTTAACTGCTTTCATATGTGGAATATCATTATGTTCCGTACAATTATCAAGGAATAATAGAATTTTTTTAGACATTCTCTTGTCAATATTTATGAGCCAGTTTTTAAAAATTCCAGAAGTCATCCATGCTTTTGTATTTGCTTCCTATTTCAAAGCAGCGATTTACATCTTGAAAAAACAACGAGGTTTCTTAGGTTTCTAATGGTAGAGAGTTTTCTGTGCCCGACATGTTTGCTGCGTGCAAAATAGTCAAACGGTCCTTGCTATGCTTCCCCCATGGCATCGATCATTTGTAAAATTTAGAATCTTATCAGAAAGACATTTAAAAAACAGTCCTGTTTCGTCCGCTTTGAAGATATTGTCAGATTCATAACTATGTAACAAGCTTTGCAATTCGCTTTTCTATTTGTCACAGGTTTCAATGTTGACACTTGCACTTTCTCCACAAACTTTCTTGAAAACAAATTCATGTCTTCTTTTGAACTTTTCTAGCCATCCGTTACTGGCCGTGAAATTAGCCAGTCCCTGTGATTTAAGAGTACATTTCGATCTTTTCTCGTAACAGTGGTCCACTGACATTGATGTTTTGGTTCCGACACCACTTAAACCATTTAAGAAAGCACTCCTCCAAGCCGGGAAATTGTGCAATTCGTTGTCTTTTGGCAGGACAAACTTTGACCGTTTTCAATTTTTTTCATGATGTCCGATTCGTTTTTTTTATTATTGTTGACAGAGTACTCATTGGTAGGCAACGTCTTTCTCCTTTTGACAACTCTTCACAGCTTCAGGCACTTCAAACTTTTCAGTAAGAGTCAAAGTTTTCAGTTTACGTTTCACAGCACTCATTTTTTAACAATATTATTCGTATACTGTTGTTAAAATAGATGTATTGAAGTAAAACCAAATTACTTCTGATATTTTTGCAATCGACAACAAAAGATTTGCTTCGCTAGAGTTCAAATGAAATCAATAGCAAAACTAAGAATTATATAAGAATAAGAATTATACATGAATAAGAATAAGAATTATATCAGAATAAGAATTATAATAAGAATATTTCATAGAATTGGTAATTCTATTTACTGTATACTCATACATTGTTTTCTAAGAAACAATGACGTGCATTGTCGGCAAATCCTTAAAGTCGGTAACTTATATTTCTTCGAGCTATAGAGGTTATTAGTTTGAAATTATCAAGTTGTAAAAGTTGTAAAATCAAACATTGCTAATGTTCGAGATACAGTGTCCAGTTTTTTTTTTCGAGTTCCGGAGGGAAAATATATACCAAAATCGCTGTGTACTTACAATTCCCACAAGTACTTACGCAATACTTGTGGGGATTGACTAATTATTTCGACATATAGAGGTTTTGGGGCTTGAAGGGAAGGAACAAATTTTTTTTTCGAATTTTGAAGGTTTTCGACTCCTCGAGGTTCGACTTAAAGAGGTTCTAATGTAGTTAAAATACCTAAAAACTCATCAAAAATGCACACAACATGACAGTTATAAAAGAAGTTTCTGCATGCTAATAAAAATATTTATTTACATAATATATATCAAAGCAATGCTAGCTATACCAAATTATTAAAAAAATAATAATAAATACAAAATCCATTCATTACTTTCTTTCAAAAATTTTTTGAAATTTTGTCAGAGCTGCATAATATGGTTTTTATTTATTATTATCTTTTGTAAAAGATTTTTTTTGTTTGTTTATTTTCAAATATTTCAAAACTTTTTTGTTGCATTTAAAATATATTGATCCTTCTCCCCCCTCCCTTCATAGATCTTTTTTACCCTCTCAGTGTTTCAATAGATAGAAGTAAAAATATATATTTGTTGTTTTTATAATCAATTTACCTGCTAAATTTTAAATTATGCAGTAATTTAAAATTACAAATTACATATATGTGTTTTTGGTTATATAAGTCAGATCTTGTAGTCTTTATATACTACCTGTTTAATTGCACAGGAAATATATTTCGATTACTTAACCTCATATCTATTTTAACAATAGAAATATTAAAAATATATATTTTGCATCAAATTATATTTTAAGAGATTGTTATTTGTAATGATTTTTTTAACACCAATTGTAGTTTATAAATTTCTGTTTTCTTCATTTTTAGATTGAACAATTACTGAGCATGTTTGCAAAAATATGCTATGTGTGTAGGCCTGAGAAAATGGCATGGGGACACTGATATAGTGGTATTGTTTTCAGATTCTTTTTTTTATTAACATTCTTTTTGTTTTTTAGACTGAGAAAAAAAAAAGTGTAAAGATTACAGAAAAAAATGATATTAGATGAACAGAGGAAATTTAACTCAAATTGACTTTTAGTCTGTTGAGTAATTATATCATCATTTTTTTATTCCTATTCAAAAACAAAATTAAATTACTCAGTGTCATCCTCCCCATAAATGTACTTTTTTCATATTAAAGGTAGTAAATCCAGGATAAACTCAATTGTCTACTTTTGAGGCTAGAAATGTTAGTAGCTGTCTTTTAATCATTGATGAATCATTTTTTAACTTCTTGTCTTTTTCTTCATGACTTCACCATCTCCTTTTATTATTTGAACCACCAAATAAATGCACCTGAGGCCTGAACCCCCTAGCATATATGCACAAACACAAACTATACACAAACTGTTGAGTGCAGGGGAATATTAATAAATCACAATCACATCATTGCACGAACATTTATTTTCATACTCGACATAGTTTATGTGGTGTCGAAAACAATTTTGCAAATTCTAGAAAATGAGTGAGAAGCTGTTGTATAAGTGTTAATAGTGTTTGTATAAGTGAAATTTAGCTAGGTTGTTTTTCAGTGTTATTAAGAGGTTCTGGTATGACAGGAATTAGCAGCTACCTAATATTTTGCAAGTGATCATAGTTTCAAAGAAGTCTTGAAAAGAACTGGCGTCTAATGCACCTACCAACTCTACGTCAACAGGTAGTTTGCCCATAGGCATAGCCATTGAGCTCTTGGTCTTCCGAGCATTTTTGTCAGAGCGAACTGATTTCATGACAGTACACAGTGAATTGAGAGAATATGTGTTCATGGTTGATGTTTGTATCATATATCCTTATTTACTGTGCAATTTAAAGTGTATCAAAATATTTGTTTAATATTTTAATTGCTTTTTGGTTTTATGATTGACAATAATTTTATGACCTTAATATTTAGTGAATAAATGTATCCAGATAATGCAAGAACACTAAACTATATTTGGTGTTTCAAATTATTAATCTAAAGCTAAAGTTTAATAATTCAAATAAGGTTACATGAATAAGATTATGAAACATTACATGCTACTAATAAGGAACTGATTCTTAAAAATGTATTTTTAAGTAGTTTCCTCTTAACACAATATGCCTATCATCATGGTCATTAGGACATGCATCATTTTCACATAGCAAATTTATAATCGGTAAACGGAAATCATTTGTATTACAATATAGCTAGCAAGAATATAATAGATAAGTTGTATTAAATTTAGAACAATATAAATATATGCATAATTTATAAAATGTGATAAAATAAATGAAAAAAATAGTAGTTCATAACGAAACGATAACACAAAACCTTACAATTGACAACAATCAATTTAAGCAACTAAATATAACATCTTTATTAAAATTATTTAGATAATCAATTTACAAATGAATAGTTCAAAAAACTACTTACCAATACCTGGAGTAAATAATTAAGCCTAACTCAATTTAGTGCAATTTCGATTAATAATTAAAACATCACACTCAAACAGCATCTTTTAAAACACTAAGTGTATAAAAATAAAATATCTTAATAGTAATTATTTCTTTATCTTAATAATAATTCTTTCTTTATCTTAATAATAATTATTTTAATAATAATATATTTTAATAAAAGAAAAAGTAACTCAGCCAGGGCCGGATTTTCCTATAGGCTAACTAGGCTTCAGCCTAAGGTCTGAAGATCAAGAGGAGCCTACATTCAAATTGTTAGCAAAATTAGAATTGCACTATTCTAAAAAACAGTAAACACTAAAACACTTAATCGAAAATAAGGAGAAATTCTACACATATGACTAATAAACAAACATAAAAATGTATAAAATCAACGCGTTCGGCTCATTGGGTCTATTCGTTTTGTATTTACGAGATTGCACCAAAGTATAGTTAATACGTTCACTGATTGCTGTGGCAAATATTGATGTGCTTTATGCTACTAAGCTCTGATTTGTTCTTGCATAAATAAAGGGCAGATTGGTGTAAATTGGA
Source organism: Caerostris extrusa (assembly GCA_021605095.1). NCBI lineage: Eukaryota > Metazoa > Arthropoda > Arachnida > Araneae > Araneidae > Caerostris > Caerostris extrusa. Next base: position 12,468 of record BPLR01004474.1, on the reverse strand, counting down.
ACAGACAAATGAACAGACCTATTGATGTCCCGACGTTCTGTTATATTCGTATTACTTCGATAATATGAAATACGCGTTAATGTTATTAGAAAAGATTCTTATTTTAGGATTGCGTACACGATTATTTGATTCTCGCCTTTTGAGTTCATTAGGTTCAATACTTTAGTGAAGTGTTTATAGTCTATTGAAAATTTTTTTTTGTGATATATATCACAGTAATGATGTATTTTATTATCTCTCACGTAATTTACAAACTTAAAAATGGGAGGTGAAAAGCCCTCATAGGGGGATAGCCTAGGGCCTCTTTTCATCTAAATCCGGCCCTAAACTCAATTCATTACAGCAAGGTGAAAGCGGTAAGAAGATCGACTACTTTTCTCTAAACCTTCCGAGGAAAATTCCGTTACCTAAAGAGCACCAGCTCTCTCTAGTATAAGGAACTTTTAACAAAAGGGTAATTCCTTTCTTTACATGCATAGCTCTCCATTTAGTCTTACCATTTTCTACTCAGCAATGTGTTCTTCATTCTACAAAGGACTATTACCAGACCGGAGCTAACGGCTGCTTCGCAGCCAAGGAACTCCACGAAATACAAATCGTCGTTCTTTACATGCAGAATACTTTTCCTGCTACGGAAGCAATGCCTCATTGAAATTTCCCCATTTTTCCCTGGATTTATTAGTTTATTTTTCTCTTTAACGTCCTGTCTTCCCTAAACCTTTTGGGGAAAATTCCCTTTCTCTAAATCCACCAGCACCCCTGGTGGTATGAAATTTTAAACACAAGTATAGTTCCTTTCTGTAACGTCCCTAATAAGGTTTAGTTCAGCCGGCAAATGTAAAAGAAATGCAAGTGGTTATTCTCGTGCAACTTGTGTTAGGTGAATTTTAGGTCTTTAAAGTAAGTTAAATGAATGTTCTAAAAAATTATTCTTGAGGAAATATAGGAATCTCAATATACGTAATAATAATATTATTTTATATTAATTTTCAAAATAAAACTTTATTACTTTGAAAGTAACTGTAAAACCCAAACTAATATTGGAATAAACTTAATTTTTATGGATTGTTTTATTACTTTATTTATATGTACATATATGCATAAAATTTAAATAAGATTTTTTTTTTTTTTTTTGATTTAAAAATTATTTTTAAAATAAAAATAGTATTAGTAAATATACTAATTGTAAAACCCAAACTAATATTGGAATAAACTTAATTTTTGTGGATTATTTTATTACTTTATTTATATGCATATATGTATGTACATAAAATTTAAATAAGATTTTTTTTTTAGTTAAAAAATTATTTATTTGCTTTAGTTAAAAATCATTTATTATTATTTTTTTTTAGTTAGCCTAAAAATATTCTTAAATAATTGTGCTCATAATCTGATATTCATTACAATGTTTAATTAAAAATAAATTTTTAGTGCAGATTTAATATTTAATTATACATTTTCCAATAATTTTCTACACTTTTGTTTTGTTTTTAGTTTTTATTGCTCTTCTCTTCTCCCATCTTTATTTTAAGTCTTTGAATTTAAATAATTTTTGTAATTTTAATTTATTTTTCTGGTAGAATATAATACTTTTATTTTTTCTGGTAGCATTTATTTATTTTCATTTTACTAAGTAAAAATATTAGAGTATGAGCATCAAGATATTTTAGTGCTTTCTTATCTTTAGGAAGTTTCAAATAATTATTAAGTAATGAAGAAATGTATTGTACTAACATGGACTGTTTGAATTTGATTTACCCTTAAAGACAATTTTTCATAATTTTTTTAAATATATTTAAACACTTTTTGCTAAACCATATATTTTGAAATATTATATTCTTAGTACTATACCATGTTCCTATACTAACACATTTCAACAGAAATTGGTTCATATCAGGTGTAAATCCAATTTCACCCCCTCCCCCAGAAAGTTCAATACTAATAAATGAAATAAGTCAACTCGTAAAAAGTGTCTAAGATTGTTAATAATCCTGTTGTGTACATATAAATGTTATTAATATAGTGCAAAAGAATACTATTTAGCCATTATTATACTACCCAGCTAATTATAATGTGCCATTTTCTTTGCCTTCAACTTTTATTTTATTTTTATTAGAATTACATAATAAATTTGTTTGATTTTAATTATGTGGTTTTACACTGGTTTCTAAAATTGTAATTATAAAATTTTTATTCATTAGATTTTAATGAAATTTTTCTAAAAATATTAATTAACTGCTTCATCACAAATTAGGTTCAAAAGATAACCAATAGGAATATTTCCTATTTTGAAAATATGCCAAATTCATTGTGTGATTATCTACAATATGTAGTATTACAGCTATTCAGGGCATAATAACAATGTCCCCTTACTTAAAATACTGGTGTTGATTAACAAATAGAGTCAAGCTACTGTGTAAATGCAGTTGAAAGAGCTTGAAGGGTTGCAGAGGGTGGTAAAAATACAGCAATATATGTCTGTAGAAGTCTATATATATATATAGATATGTCTATATAGATATATATATAGATATGTATATAGTCATATATATAGATATGTCTGTATAGTATGCAAAGAAGTCACCATCTATGCCAGCGTACAGACAAATTGAATAAAAAAATATCATTCAATTCTACTATTAGTTCACATTCACTCTATATATATAGTTATATATCTTGTTCAAATTTTCAATCGTTAATAAAATACTTTTTATTCATCCACTCAAGTTCAAATACATTTTTTAACTTGTAGTGGATGACACTAGATGTTAATACAATTTTTCAAATATTAATTCATTAATGAAATTTAATGAATTAATATTTGAAAATTGTATTAACATCAAGTGTCCCCACTACAAGTTTAAAAAATGTAATTGAACTGGACTGCTCAAAACTCACTGCAAAGGTTCCTTGCAATAATGAAGCATTACAAGAGATGGATAGAATGAGAAATTATAGACCAACATCAGCTTCATAAATTAGAAACGAAAAAATAGAAAGCGAATAAAAAGTAACAAACAAAAATAATAGTTCAATACCATATAGAAAGGAAAATTGCAAGGAAATTCGCTTTCTATTTTGCTACTTTAATATTACAATTGTCGTATGTATTTACATATTTATATTAATTGTAATTATTTAATAAAAAAAAAAAAAAAGTAACTAAAATAAAAAATTTTTCTTTGTTGACCTAAGTAGGAATTGACATAATTTTTTTTTTTATATATATATTTCTTGTTTATATAACTAAGCAGTAACTGTGTTAGCTACTAAGCAGTAACTAGTGTAGTAGTAACCTTCTTAGAACAATATGCAGGTTAGTGCGACCATCTAAGGTTATATCAGCCCACACATATATATTGTATCCAACAAATGTGCCTCTTTCATGATAATAGTAGGTTCCCAGTTCCTGCTAGACCAACCATTTTTTAAGTCACTTTGCAAAACAAAATATGGACTCGTTAGTAACAAGTAGAGATATCCAATCTGTGTTTATCGTGGTCTTTTTTAATTCATAATCATTCCTTTACCTTTGTACTAATTTCATTTTACATTTTTTTACTTCATCCCTTGGCAAGAAAATGTCAGTAATATCAGATCACCATCTTATATAGAATTATTAATTTCCTTATTATACATATATATTTTAATATATAATTATGGTATTCCAATTGAAATTACTAATAAAACAATAAAAAATTCATCAATGCTAAATCAGAGTATGTACATTTTTTTTTTTTATTATTTAGATAATCGAGCATAGAGATTATTAGATGTTGAAATAATTTCAGCTTAAAATTAAATAATGTCTTTTCTTTTTTTTTTTCCTTGATTCTTTTAAAAATTTTTGCTTACATCAATGTAAAATTATTTAAACAGTTATTAGATTTTTTTGTCGCAAAAGATTTAATAATTAGTATGTTTCTATATGTAAATTAACCATAACTCATGTGATTATTACTTTTTTTAACCAAATGCATATTTGGTTTATTTTTAATTCATAATATTAATCACATAATTCATTTTTAATACATTTACCTCCCGTAATGAAATTTGTTTAAATTTTTAACTCATTAATCAAAGAATTTGAGTGATTGTTATTATAGTAATCTTGGCAAACTAACATTAATTTGTTAACAAAATGATAGCAATAAATTCATTTATTCCAGTTCATTTTTGATACTTTGAAATAATAAACAAATTTCAATTTCACTGAGAGTTAAATATTATTAGTTGTCTAAACAGGACAGTAAATTCTCTAAACTACTGTACTATTGAAGTTACAGATCTTTTTCTCATGATCAGTTTCAGTGGTACTGTTTTAAATAAATCATGTATATTAATGTAGTTTTTATTTTCAACAAAATCTTTTGATTGTAATAGTCCTTATCAAGTGCTTTATGGCAAATACCACTTACAAGAAAGACACCCTTCTAACTATAGTAGATAATTTATGATGCATATTGAACAGCACAATATGTATCTTATTAAAAGAAAGGTTAGATGGATCTTTTTCCATAATTAAAGTAAATAAATTATAAAATAATTAAATTTTTAAACAACTTGATGAACAAGAATTCCCATTCCATTATTATCTTTTTTAAATTTTTGTTTTTTCAAATTAATTACATATTGTAAATTTCATACATTCTAGGATGTATGTGCATTTGGAACAGAAAACAAATTTTGAAGAAGAAGAGAATTTTCTAATATCAAGAATCCAAAGCACCTCAGAAACAGATCCTGTTCAATCGAAATGCTACGGAGCTAAGTCAGACATCTACCTACGGATCCTCCATCAGAACAGTAGCTGCCCACTTTCCATACGGGTTCGTGAGCCTAAGATCTGTAAGTAGTATAAAAACATATCTATATACATCATATCTTCATATACATATCTATATACATCATAGTACAAGAACAAAGTACGGTAATGTACATATACAAAATTCTAGATATTCATATTCAGTTTAACAACAAAAATAAACAATATTTAAATTCAGTTTTCCAAAATGCATTTCAATTCGAGAAAATATTATCTATTTAAGTTTCGAGCTTTGAGTATTTGTTTCTTCGAATTACAATAAGGAAATTTAAATTTTAAATTGCGCTTTTAGTTTCAAGAGTCTGACTTATTAAGTTTCTCTGCACTTTCCATTTAATTTTAAATTAAGTTTCTCCGTTTGTTTTCTCCAGAGACATTCGAAGATGAATTGTGGAATTTAATCTGTTTACCTTCATCGCATTTTGGGAATACTGTTTAGAATTCTACAGTTTAAATAAATTCTGTTATGAAACTTCTTCTGAAGTATCTAATTTTTAAATTGATAATGGATTTTAAAACAAATGAAATACAATACATGTAAATACTCATTTATGTAATATATTTAAAACTAGTTAAAATTAAAGCCTGTTAAAATTTAATTCGATTAACTTCAAGAAGACTTTTCTTCCAATCTTGATATAAGGTTTTAAATATTTGATATTTTCTCGAGTATATAATGATGAATTGTTGTACAAAGTTGTTGTATTGAATTATTGTTGAACGGTTGTACAATTTAAAAGCTTGTGTAATTTGAAACTAAACTATTTAAATATAAAATCAGTATTGTGAAATTCTTCCTTACATTTATTATTTTGCAAATAATTTAATTATACCAGAACTTAAAATCAGGGCCTAATGGGCAAGTAACTGGATCCCGGTGCCACAGGTTTCGGGTTCGAGACTCGGCGGTGCAGGGATGTTTTTGTGATTCGGAATTCCCTTTAAACTGTATGTCCCGGTTTAATATGATTGTAAAACGTTGGGAGTAAGCCTGACAGCCTCTCTGTCTCGAAATCTACCAGAGGCAGACTATCCTTGGCCCATCATTGAGCTGTTGCGCCAATAAAGAAGAAGAATCGGCAGAATATTCAGCATCCTTGTCTAGTTAGTCGGACTACCTGGTGAGGGTTTCCTCCTATACGATACGTAAATGCGGAGTAGTTTCCCTTAATAATCCTCCCGGAAGGCACTTCCCACTTCTTCTTACCATCAAAAACATAAGCTGCACTCCTTTTCCCTCTTTCCATGAGGGATACGACAACAACAACAACAACATATACATATATATATATATATATATATATATATATCATATATAACACACACACATATATATCTTTCATGTGATATTGTCATGCAATGGATCAGGAGGAAAATTATCTTCCACATTGTATATTAGTTCACTAGGGGCCTGATGGCCGAGTGGCTAGCGTTCTGGCGCTCGGTACCACAGGTATCGGGTTCGAATCCCGTAGTGCCATGTTTTGTAGTGGTTTGGACTCCACTTTAAGCCGTAGGCCCCTGTCTTAATAGGATCGTAGAGCGTTGCGGGTGCATTGTTACTCCGCGTCCGTGGCTTATCTTGAAGTTACACGCGCCCCTGGGTAATGCAAAGTGAGTAACGTCTGTGCAGCGCTTGCCTTAAGGCATCCAAGACCAAGCTGTCTAAGTGTTTGCCAGCTGCATTAGAAAGAAAAAAATATTAGTTTACTTATATTGTCACTTTTATCTGACATTTATTATCATAAACCACATTGACAGCAAACAACAATAATGATTGACAGCAATGTATGCCATACGTCGAAGTCGATTTTTGCAATGAATGTCTGACTGCCAAATGGCTAATTAGATATACTTTATAAATGTTTCTAGTTTAAAATTTATCTTCCATGAGTTTTCTCAAAAGTAAAATAAATATATGTCAAGATGGTATCAAATCTATGTTTGGGTTCAGAGTCATTTTGCCCTAAGCATAATGACTAACATTTCAAGTGAATTCTAGCAATAGATGACATTGTGACACATTATCCAAATCTTAAACCAAATGAAACCAGAAAATTTTGCAGTAAAATTGAATTTTTAAACAGAAAATTCTTCAATCTTCATCCAGACATTCACAGCAAACAGACCTTTAGCTTTCTACCTCTTGGGCCTGGGGGCTTATTTATGATTGTTGTATCTATTGAATCATCCCCATTAATGAGTATGAGGAAGGTATATTTTTCATGGATAGCTCATTGAAATGAATTCATGAAGGTCTCTCCATCGTCACTGATAAAAGAAATTCTTAAATGGACTGAAAAGTGAACTTTATTCTCCTGGGGATAAGTTGCAGGATAAGTGTATAAAGTAGTTAAAAAAGATCTTTTCATTTTTATGACCTGGGGTGCAATTAGCTCCTAATTGGAAAGTAAAGACAAGTAAGATTAAAGTAAGCGAAGCCAGTGTTATTTACATTCAAATGTAAAAGTTTTCAAAACAACAGTTTTCAAAGACAACAGTTTTGTACGTTTTGTGTACTTTTTTTTTGACTTTATGTATTATTTAAATGGTTTTTGAAGAGAAAGTTCTCCTAAAACTATTTGCATTGTTAAAGTGATGGCAGTTTAGAGTTTAAAGCAATGGATTAATTTATTGTAACGCAAATATTTAAAAATATGAATTCTTTATAGAGATAATATAGTTTTCGAATTATTTCTACGTTTGTGATTTAATATTTGTTTTATTTCCAATAGCAAGGCAATACAAAAAGTAGGGAAATACAGAATAAAGAAAAAGAAAATGTGCACAATAAACAAATGTTTCTAGCTTACCAGTATCGGCGCCTGATGGCCGAGTGCCTAGCTCTCCGGCGCTCGGTACTATAGGTTTCGAGTTCGACTCCCGGCGGTTTCAAGGATGTTTTGCAGTGGCGCACGAAGCCATTGAACCACAAGTCGAATGCCCATATACATAACTATATATACCTCTGTGCTCCTCTGGTGAGCATTAAGACAGAGTTTCAATCCGCTGGTGGCTTTATTGTAAACACTGTTTCAAAAAACGAGGAGTTTCGTTGACGTTTATAATGTTCAGCATTTTACTTTTAGTGAGACTACCTGGTGGGTGTTTTCTCCCATACGATACCCAAATGCGTCGGTAGTTCCTCTAAATGTCTTACCGGAAGGCACTGCCATCCATCTTCTGCAACAGGTAGCAAAAGTCAGACTTCTACATACTGGTGCTACATCAAAAACAGAAGCTGCAAACTCTTCTCTCCTTCCATGAGGGATACGACAACAACACACATACGCATATATATATATATATATATATATATATATATATATATCTTATTATTATCAGTGAGGTAAATTATTTTCCTCACTGTATATTATTTCATTTCTCATGCCACTTTTATTTGACAATTTTGTTTATCATACACGACATTGACAACAGACAATAATAATTTTCGACAGGAATTGTATGTCATACGGTATGTCGAAGTCGATTTTGCAATCAATGTCTGACTGTCAAATGGCCAATTGATATTCTTTATGAATTTCTAGCTCAAAATGTATCTTTCATGGGTTTTCTCAAAATTAAAATAAAGATATTTACATGTCAAGATGGTAGAAAATCTATAGTTGGGTTCAGATTAATTTTGCCCCAAGCCTATAAACATTTCAACTGAACACAATCAATAGATGACATTCTAACACATTAATTCAAATCTTAAGTAAAATGTAACGAGAACTATTTGCAGCAGAATTGAATTTTTAAAACAGAAAATTCAAATCTTCATCAATACTTTCAAAGCAAACAGTACTTAGTTTTCAAACCCTTGGGCCTGGGGCTTATTTGTGATTTTGAATCCATTGAATTATACCCATTAATAAGTATGAGGAAAACATTTTTTTTCATGGGTTATCCATTGAAAGCAATTTTTGAAGGTCTCTCCATCGTCTCTGATAAAAGAAATTCTTAAATGGACTGAAAAGTGATCCTTATTGTCCTGGGGACAAGTTGCAGGATAAGTGTATAAAGTAGTTAAAAAGATCTTTTAATTTTATGACCTGGGGTGCAATTAGCTGCTAATTGGACACTTAAGATTAAAGTAAGCGAACCAAGTGTTATTTACATTCAAATACAAATGTTTTAAAAACAACAGTTTTGTAAATTTCGTGAACTTTTTTTTTTTTTTTACTTTTGTATAATTGAATGGTTTCAAAGAGAAAGTAATCCCAAAACTGTTTGCAATGTAAAAGTGATAGTTGTTTAGCTTTTAAAGCAATGGATTAATTAAATGTAACAAGGATATTTAAAAATATGAATTCTTGATAGAGATAATATAGTGTTCGAATTATTTCTATGTTTGTGATTCAATATTTATTTTATTTCCAATGGCAAAGCAATACAAAAGTAGGGAAATACAGAATAAAAGAAAAAGAAAATGTACACAAAAGTGTTCAACAAAGTTGATCTGCTCTAGCTTACCAGTATCGCGGGGCTTGATGGCCGAGTGCCTAGCTCTCCGGCGCTCGGTACTATAGGTTTCGAGGTTCGACTCCCGGCGGTTTCAAGGATGTTTTGCAGTGGCGCACGAAGCCATTGAACCACAAGTCGAATGTCCATATACATAACTATACATACCTCTGTGCTCCTCTGGTGAGCATTAGGACAGAGTTTCAATCCGCTGGTGGCTTTATTGTAAACACTGTTTCAAAAAACGAGGAGTTTCGTTGACGTTTATAATGTTCAGCATTTTACTTTTTTAGTAAGACTACCTGGTGGGTGTTTTCTCCCATACGATATCCAAATGCGTCGGTAGTTCCTCTAAATGTCTTACTGAAAGGCACTGCCATCCATCTTCTGCAACAAGTAGCAAAAGTCAGACTTCTACTTACTGGTGCTACATCAAAAACAGAAGCTGCAAACTCTTCTCTCCTTCCATGAGGGATACGACAAACAACATATATATATATATATATATATCTTATTATTATCAGTGAGGTAAATTCTTTTCCTCACTGTATATTATTTCATTTCTCATGCCACTTTTATTTGACAATTTTTGTTTATCATACACGACATTGACAACAGACAATAATAATTTTCGACAGAAATTGTATATCATACGGTATGTCGAAGTCGATTTTGCAATCAATGTCTTACTGTCAAATGGCTAATTAGATATTCTTTATGAATTTCTAGCTCAAAATGTATCTTTCATGGGTTTTCTCAAAATTAAAATAAAGATATTTACATGTCAAGATGGTAGAAAATGCAGAATAAAAAGAAAAAAGAAAATGTACACAAAAGTTTTGATCAAAGTTGACCTGCTCTAGATTACCAGTATCGGGGCCTGATGGCTGAATGGTTAGCGCTCTGGCGTTTGGTACCACAGTTTTCGTGACCCAACCGTGTCAAGGATGTTTTTTAGCGGCGCACGTAGACACTGAGCTACAAGTCGAGTGCCCATATATTAACTATATGTACTTCAGTGGCAATGTGTACCACTGTTGAGCACTAGGACAGAGTTTTAATCCGCTGGCGGCTTTGTTGTAGACTGTTTCAAAAACGAGGAGTCTTGTTGGCGTTTATAATTTTCAGTATCTTACTTTTTAGTCACTACCTGAGGGGTGTTTTCCCCATACGATATGCAATTTCGTTTCTCCTAAAAGTCACCCCGGAAAGCACTGTCTTCCTTCGTTTGCTATACGGCGCAGAAGTCAGACTTCTGCCTACGGGTGTTTCCCAAAAAGACGCTGCCCCTTCTTCCATGAGACAATAACACAACGACATGAATATATATGTAACTAATATATATCTTTCATATAATATAAATATATATATATATATATATCATTTTATATAATAATGAGGTAAATAATCTTTCTCACTTGTAATTTCCCTTTTATTTGGCATTTTTTAAATCATATACGACATTGTCAGCAAACAATAATAATGTTTGACAGCATTGTATGTCATCTGTCGAAGTCGATTTTGAAATGAATGTCTGACTGTCAAATAGTTAATTAGATATATTCTTTATGAATATTTCTAGTTTAAAATTTATCTTTCATGAGTTTTTCAAAAGTAAAATAAAGATATACGTCAAGATGGTACAAAATATATATTTGACTTCGGAGTAATTTTTCCCTAAGGATATACACATTTGAACTGACTGCAATCAGCAGATGACATTGTGACACATTAATCCAAATCTTAAATAAATGTAACGAGAAAGTTTTTAACAAAATTGAATTTTTAAGACGGAAATTTCAAATCTTCATCAATACTTTCAAAGCAAACAGTACTTAGTTTTCAAACCCTTGGGCCCTGGGGCTTATTTATGATTTTTGCATCCATTGAATTATCCCCATTAATGAGTATGAGGAAGGTACTTTTTTCATGGGTGAGTCATTGAAATGAATTCTTGAAGGTCTCTCCATCGTCACTGATAAAAGGAATTCTTAAATGGACTGCAAAGTGGTCTTACTATTGCCCTTGGGGATAAGTTGCGAGATAAGTGTGTAAAGTAGTTTAAAAGATCTTTTCCTTTTTATGACCTGGGGAGCAATTAGCTGCTAATTGGAAAGTAAAGACAATTGAGATTAAAGTAAGGGAAGACAGTGTTATTTACATTCAAATGTAAAAAGTTTTAAAACAACAGTTTTGTAAATTTAATGTACTTCTTTCTTTTTACTTTATGTATAACTGAATTGTTTCAAAAAGAAAACTATTTGCATTGTTAAAGTGATAGTTGATTAGCTTTTAAAGCGATGGATTTATTTATTGTAACGCAAATATTTAAAAATATGAATTCTTTATAGTGATAATGTAATTTTTGAATTATTCGAATTAATTATCGTAGTTTAAAGTAGTTGTAGCCTCGATTATCTGAGATTTTCAGATTTTCTGTATCTTATTTTTTTTTTCAATATTATAAGCATTGGCTCTAAGTTGTAAAAGGTTTTACAAGAAAATTTATATTTCTTGGTGCCCTAGATATTTGCAGTGGTTCGGAATCTGCTTTAAGCCATAGGTCAAAGTCCAATAGGACTGTAGTGCGTTGGGCGTAGGTCTGACAAAACTAGCTCTTAAAAAATCAGCGTCACTTAGCCAAGTCAGACTTCTACCTACAGATGCTCCATCACAACAGAAGCTTCCCCTTTTCCCTTCAACCATCAGACCACGCAGGTTAGTTGGTTTGATCTAGATGTTGCTGTCTACCAAGTGGAATAAGTAACAACAATATATATTTATGAATACATATATCTTCAATAATATAACCTTACTCTTTTGTATATTATTTTACTTGTCATACCACATTTATTTGACATTTTTGTTTATTATATAGAAATAACAAATAATAATAATGTTCGACAGCATTGTATGTCATATGTCGAATTTTGCAATAAATGTCTGCCTATCAAATGACTAATTAGATATTCTTGATGAATGTTTCCAGTTAAAAATGTATCTTCCATGACGTTTCATCTAAAGTAAAATAAAGATAATTACATCCCGAGATGATACAAAATCTGTATTAGAGTTCAGAGTAATTTTGCCCCAAGCATATAAACATTTCCAACTGACTGCAATCAGTAGATGACATTGTGACACATTAATAGAAATCTTAATTAAAAAGCAATGCGTAA
>BPLR01004473.1:0-91946 GCA_021605095.1 Caerostris extrusa | reverse complement strand
TCATTTCCGACTAGCCACCGGACATGACTGCCTGCGTATACAGACCCAAAATTGTTCCTTCCCTGATATGTACTCTGTGCAGCTCTGGAGGCTAGGGACTACACACATCTACTGCACTGTCCTGCTCTGAGCAAGACTTTTTCGCCTTGAGCGATATTGGGAGGCTAGAGACATGTTAGATGAATGAACTCTGTTGCAGCATGCTTTGTTGTATTCTCTGTTCTTTTTTATTTTTCGTTGTTCTGTAACTGTTCATAATCTGCCATTGGAAATATAAAAAAAAAATTTACTCTCATTTTAGTTTTCAGATATTCTTTCATAAATGTGTCCCCACATACTCAAAGTAATGTTAAAAGTTTTTGGAAAAGCTTTTGTTTCATCAATAAATAAACTAAATGAATTAAGTTTACTTTGTTAAAATATAAATTAATACTATGTGAATCTGTCCTAATAACCATTTGAATTTTCTTTCAGATTGGGCTCGTTTTGCAATAACTTTTAGAAGGAAATATATCTTGTCATTTAAAAGAACATATCACAAGTGTACTATCAAGGTTTTCCCTTTTATAATAAGGGCAAAGTTAGATTGCCTTATAGAAATTTATAGAATTGCCTTCGAGGAGGTAATTTTCAACACCAAGTTATGTCAACTTGCTCCACGGTCCATGTGCACATCCACATAGTGATATGTTCCAAGTAATAATGAGAGAGCTCTTTCTCCAGTGCAAAGTAAACTTTCATATGAGCCATCTTCAACGACAGACTATTTTTTTGCATATGCTTAAGCGTGAACAAAAGTGATATATTCCAGATAAATAAATAAGTAAAAAAAATCATTGAAAAATGAAAAAAAAAAAAAAAAAAAAAGCTTTGTTATCTGTGATTCATTCTGTGCTTTTATAATTCTGACATTGCATTTAATGAAGCTGATATCTTCATTGGAATAACTTGCTTATTCATTCTGTCATGTTAAAAACCACTCAGCAAATGTTTATGGGCAGTTATTTAATTAGGAAAAAATATATAAAAAAAAATTATTCTAATGAATGTAAATTTTGAATAGAGTGTGTAGTACGATAAGAATGTGCTTTCGTTTCAAGTATTTTCGAAATAAAAATAATTTTTGAATGAAATTAAATCGATTAATATATATAAAAAAAATTTATAGTTTTGTGTGTAACTTAAATATAAAGTATATATAAATTTAAAAATATTATTAAATATGAAATTTAAAAAATATTAATAACAAGAAAATTTTATAACCACAGCATTTTTTTTTTTTTTTTTAAATTTGTTAGATTTATATACTGTTGTATAATAAATTTATATATAATGTTAAAATTTATTTTAATAAAAATCAAATTAATATGTGACTATATTTTTTCCTACTTAAAAGTTGCTCTTTCATGAATTGCTAAGAGTTTTTCTGTTTCGATGAAAAAATTTCTTGTTAATTACTATATTAGGGGTTTTTTTTTTTTAATTGAGAATTTCTTTCTTAGTTTATGAATTGATGTGTGTGTTTTAAAAATGAAATGGTATTTTCTCAAGTTTCTTTTGTTTTTTCCTTTTGAATTATTTTTTAGGGATGTAAATTGCAAGTTTCATGATGATTCAATTGTATGAATTTTATAAATCGCATGTAAAATTATTTAAATATTTAAAAAAAAAATGTCTTATTCAAGACTAAATTCTAACTATTGTAACTTCCATGAAAGGATACTAAAGTAGCTTTGTAAGCTTCTTGTGTAGAGTTATGCGCCTTCTATTTTTGAAAATTTGCTAATCCTACTCAGGAAGATAAAACTAACCCTTCTAACGAAGGTAAAAATTTGAGCATTTTATTTTAGTTTTTGTATGTATATTTTTAAAATTGCTAATTTTTTTTAAACATAAAGTTTTAAGTTATGGTTTGACAGTTTAATTTTTTTTTTTAAAGCAAAGTTTGTATTTCTTAATATTTATTAACTGTCTTGTTCTTGTTTCATGAATTTTTTTTTTTTTTTTAAAAAACTGTATTCTGTAATTGATATTTATTAAAAAAATTTAGACTTGGTAAATTAAAATGTGAAGTCAATTTATTTAGATTAAAGAGCGACATATTGAATGGAGAGCGAACCATCTTCTCATACCACAAGTTAAGATGAATTATTTTTATTTATATTACCATTATACATTGTTAAAAACTATTATTATATTTTAAAAAATACATATATTATGTGGACATAAGTTTACTAATTCAGAATTATTTTCCTTTTTAAAAAATCAATAGCTTCTTTTTTTTTTTTAGAGCAATATTTTATATATAATCAATACAAAATGAAAATAAATCAAAAGCGTATGTATTTTGTTTGATTTAATAAAATTAATATAGAAATAAACCTATTTTTAACAATGTAATTTATATCAGTAAAATATATTTTTTTAATAAAATGTAAGAAAGTCTTGATGATAATGAATACTGTTGTGGCTAAATAAAAAGCAGCATTATTACCAATTTAAAAGTAAAAACTTTCAGAGTTGTAAGTCTCTTGGGTGGGACATGACATATAGTGGAGGTGGAGATGCTGTACAAGACCATAATAACAGTTGGGCTGACACATAGATATGCTACTAGTGTTAAATCCATATGATTTTTAGTTAGCCCTAACCTTCTAAATCTGACAGCTGTTGCACTATTAGTATGTGAGTTATAGCATTTTCAGTGAAGCAACTTTTGTTACTTTGAAAAATGGATAAAAAGAAATTTCGTGTGTTAATTAAAGCATTGCTTTTTGGCGAAAAAAAATACTATTGGAAACCAAGGCTTGGCTTGAGTAAACATTATTTGGGCTTTGCACCAGGAAAATCAACTGTAGAGAAGTGGTTTGCTAAATTTAAACGAGGCGGAAGGAGCACCGAGGACGATGCACGCAGCGGACGCCCTAAAGGGGCTGTTACTGACGAAAACATGAAAAAAGTCCACAAAATAATTTCTGATTACCCCGTAAAGTGAAGTTGATTGAGATAGCTGAGACCCTAAAGATACGTGTTGGACGTATCGTGAATGAATATTTGGATATGTGAAAAAGCTCTGTTCAAAGTGGGTGCCGCGCAGAGCTCACAAGCTACCCAAAACAACAACGAATGGATGATTCTAAGCAATGTTTGGAGCTGTTCAATCATAATAAAACCTAATTTTTGCGTCTATATGTGACAATGGACGAAACATGGCCCCCATCATTTCACACAGGAGTCAATCGACAGTCAGCCAGTGGACTGCACGTGATGAACACTAAAAATGCTATAACTCACATACTAAAAGTGCAACAGCTGTCAGAAATGTATACACGTGTCTTTTGAAGGTTAGGGCTAACTAAAAATTATATGGATTTAATACTAGTAGCGCCATCGTCAGCCTATGAACTTTTCAGTCCATCTGTTAAGTTATTACACCTCAAACTTGAGATTTTTTCTCTGGGGAGAACCTCATGGACGTTTAATTATTATTGAAATTTTTAATTTATATTCTCTTTCTTATAGCCCTTATGGCTTTTGTGTAATAAAGTGCTTCAACAAAAAATACTAATACTAAAGATCCAATGAATGATGATGGTAAAGGTGCACTTTTCTACATATTGTTTTTCACCGATAGTTATTTTAAAATGGTACTAAATTACTTTCACAGCAGGAATATTTTTGTTTAAACCAAGAATTTTAGCAAATGCATTTTCAAGTATATATTTTTCTTTCATTTTGAATTGGATGTTAATGTTTCTATTTTTGCATTTTGAATGTTCATCAGGCCATATTGCTGTGTTGTGTGTTTTAACTTTTTTTTTTTTTTTTTATGCCTCGTCAAAGAAATATTTAAGAATCTATGAAAAGGAGGACTTAAATTATATATAACTGCCCATTTAAAAATTTTTTTCTTTTTATTAATCAATAGTTCATTGGTGTTTTGGCCCAAAAATAGTGAAGCAATATACTAGCATACCTTCTTACTGAGCATTCTATTATAGTAAAATAACAAGTCGGCTGAAAAGTTCGTAGGCTGATGCACAGATGGCGCTACTAATATTAAATCTATATGATTTTAGTTAGACCTAACCTTCAAAAGACACGTGTATAAATTTGACATCTTTTTGCACTATTAGTATGTGAGTTATAACATTTTTAATGACTTTCAACTTTTATTGGATTTAGAAAAAATGGATAAAAGGAATTTCTAGGAGTAATTAATAAAGCATTGCTTTTGGCCAAAAAAATACATGAAGCTAAGGCTTGGCTCGATAAACAGATTCGGACTTTGCACCAGGAAAATCAACCAAGTAGATAAGTGGTTCGCAAGAATTGACACAAAGGACAAATACACGCAGTGGGCGCCCCAAAAGAGAAGTATTACCGACGAAAACAACAAAAAAGTTCTAAAAAATAATTCTGATAACCGTAAAGTGAGATTGATTGAGATAGCTGAGACCCTAAAGATATCAAAGGAACGTGTTGGACATATCGTGAAAGAATATTTCTTGGATAATACGAAAGCTTTATTCAAAGTGGGTGCCGCGCGAGCTCTAAATCTCGCTCACAAAGACAAATCGCACTATAAAAATGTGGTATCAGAAAAAAGCTCTGGCCTGACTATAATCGTCGTATCGCCCTCGTTTCGAGCAGCTATATGGAATAGTGAGCATCCAAATTCTATCAAAAAGGGCACTTTCTATGCTGAGTCTACGAACTTTTCACCCCACCTGAGTGTATCTAACTTTACCAAATTGTTTACACTGCACTGGCTCAGAAATAGCACACAAAAATTCACAGGGTTTCATAAAGCACAGTAATAAAATGCAACCTTTTCATACGACCCTTTCTTTCAAATTTTATGTAGTAATTTTTGCTGGAAGTAAAGTGGATGTAAGAGTCTAATTTGTTAGATGCATAGTTCCCAAATTTTGATATCTAATTAGGTTGGTCCATGAAATAAACTTTTTTTTTTTGAGTACACAATTTTTTAAAGGTCCAAATACAAATTATTTGAACATATTTAATCAAACTCCGTCCTCCATCTACACCAATGCATTTCTGCCATGGGCTGTAACGTATTTATGCCAGCTTCATAATCAATAAATTCGGTAAAGAACTATTTTGGCATTTGATTCATGTTCAACATTAAATCACGATTTTTCAAATCCGGTGCGCACTAAGACTTTGCAGCGTCGATGCTTCTGGCGGGCCTGGGCTCTGGGCGGAGAGTATCTGATTCACGGTACCACTGGACAGAGTTCGAGTCCCGCCGGTGCCATGCTTAAGAGCATCACGGAACCAAGTCAGACTTCTACCTACGGATGCTCCATCACCACAGAAGCTGCGCCCTCTCCATCACAGTGAACTATTCATGGGATGTCCGTCCCCACACTGCAGGATACTGAGGGATTAGACACAACACAACATCGTGCTAAAAGCAATTTCAGTGTCAACTTCATCGAAATATGGTTTTGAAAAACCGGTAAACTGCTTTGAAGATGGACAAATTCGGAGCTGCATATGGGAGAAAAGCATCTATGTTCAAAATCGGCAATGTATATATATATATATTGTTGTAATGCAACTGCCAAACACTTAGACAGTTGTCTTTGATGCAGTTTGTCTTTTAAAGACAGCACTGCACTGACGTTATTCACTTAGCACTACGCAGGAGGTGCGTGGTGTAGCTTGGAGATAAGCTACGGACGCGGAGTAACAATACCCCCGCAACGCTCATATTAGACCGAGACCTACGGTTTAAGATGGATTCGAACCACTACAAACATCCATGGCACCGCCGGACTCGAACCCGAAACCTCTGGTACCGAGCCTCAGGGCGCCACCACTCGGCTATCAGGCACCCATAGAGAGTACGACTGACAACCTTACCCGTAAAAAGAAGACACACTGATCAGGAGTTCCCTGCGGTTGCCATAGATGTCTTTAGAGAGTAGGACTACTAAAACCACGTCACTGTGCCTAGAGCTGAGTTACCCCTATACAGTTTGGGAATGATGTGGATGAGAAGTCTGATTGGACTCTGTGACGTTGCAGTCCTATGACTACATTCAAAGATCTCAATTGTTTTTGTTCTAAATCCTTCTCGTGCTTTACATTTATTCGTCTTCTTCGTTGGGCGTGTTAAACAGTAGCTCTCGATCTAATTAACCTAAAGTGAGCAAGAAATAACCTTTTAGAGCGACAAACCAAACCAAATCTTCATTAGCGCAACAACTCCTTGGTAGAGCCAATGACATTGCCTACTGGCAGATTGGTAGTACTGGATATTGGCAAATTTCGCTATAGGAATTGATTTCTTTTTACGGAGTAGAGTTGTCAGCCCTACTCTCTGCAATCGTATTAGACCGAAATCTATGGCTTAAAGTGGATTCCGAACCACTACAAACATCCATGGCAACGCCGGAACTCGAACCTGAAACCTGTGGCACCAAGCGCTAGACACTCGGCCATTCATGCCCACCTATTATTAAATAAATGTAGTAGAAAATCACGTCCACGATTCAGTTGTTCTCTTTTTTAATATGCTTTTATTAGTTTCACCTGTATGTTAGTTTGTTTATATGTATGTAACTGACTCTTTGGGCTCGATTTTGCCCAACTTTAAGCGATCCTATTTAATTTAAACGTTGTAGACTTATCGAGGACCGACGACACTAAAATATTTTGATCAGTTTATTATCTCATCACGATTAGGATCGCCAGGACTAGTGATTAAAACACACAGCCTCTGAAAAGTCATCTTGATGTGCGCATCATTTTCCCCCTGGAGATCTGTTTCTCCTCATACACACTATTTAAACTGCAAAGAAACGTTTACAGACATCTTTCAGACATTCAAACCTACGTGGGACAGCGGCACAACGGATAACGCGCCTGACTACGGATTAGGAGATTCCCCTGTTCGAATCCTGGCCTGGCTCGATCTATTCGCATTTAGCCTTTCTTTACTCACAATTAAGTTACCGTAAGAACCAGTTCTCCGTACCGGATCTCATTTAAATATTATAGTTTAAAAATTCTAAAAACATGTTTTTTTAGAGTTAATCAAAGTAAAAATAAATTGATAGTTTAAAAAAACTAAAAAACACTTTTAAGAGTGAATCAAACTAAAAAGTAAAAAATAATTGTTAACATAAGAATAAAATGACTGACGAGAAAATGAATGTCACAAAGCGTGGGGTGCTCGATATCAATCGCTATAATTTTTCACCAGTTTCATTCCGAAATGCAGAGTTAGTTTAAAAATGTCATACAAAGCACCCCACGCTTTTAGAACAGTCATTTTATTCTTATGTTAACAATTATTTTTTTTTACTTTTAGTTTGATTCACTCTAAAAGCGTGTTTTTAGTTTTTTTATTATTATTGCCTACGTGCACACTTACATCCGTCGTACTTCGCCAAAACATCTTTCCGATGACAAATCGGCTTCATTCTGAAACCTGTATCAGGAAGAGCGTGGCCCAAAGATAAGATGAGCCCCTTCGTCAATATTAAAGTGGAGCACAAAAGAAAAGAGTATGTTGCGGAATTCCTCGCCGTTCGAAGTTGCCGCTTGAAAGAATGCCGTTTCACAAAGAAGAAAGGGAAAAAGGATTCCATAATTAGATGGTGTCCATCCATTAGTTAAGCTCACCTTTTGAGCCTCAGACCAAGTTGTTTTAGGGAATCCCGCTTCTCAATTCCTTGTAGGTAGCTCTATCGGCTTTTTGATCTACTTTTATATGTTTATTTCATTATTATTTTTTTTAGTGGTAGGAAAAAATAAAATGAAGATTATTTTGTTCCTGTGATAAAAATCGTTATTTTTCATTTCAGAATAAACAACAGATAAATTTTTCAGTAGGAAACACAGAAGCAAAATGAAAATAATATGTAGACGTTTGACAGAGAATTGACTGAATACAAAAATAGACTAATAGGCATTCTCAATTCCTTGTTCGGCTGTTTGATCTAATTTCATTTATTTATTTAATTTTTATTTTTTTAGTGGTAGGAAAATAAAATGAAGATTATTTTGGTTTCGCTGATAGAATTATTATTTTTCATTTCAGAATAAACACCAGATAAATTTTTCAGTGGGAAAAAAAGAAAACAAAATAAAAATAATATATAGACATTTGATAGAGAATTGACTGATATAATATAAACATAGACTCATATGCATAGACTAATAGGCATTCTCAATTCCTTGTAGGTAATTCTATCGGCTGTTTGATGTAATTTAATTTATTTATTTTTTTTTTAGTAGTAGGAAAATAAAATAGAGATTATTATGGTTTATGTGATAAAATCATTATTTTTCGTTTCAGAATAAACAACAGATAAATTTTTTTCAGTACGAAACACAGAAACAAAATAAAATAATATGTAGACGTTTGATAGAGAATTGACTGATATAATATAAAAATAGACTCAAATGACATATTTGGCATGAGTTGCACATTAAACCCACTGTAGTGTTCACTGTGCTTGATGGTTTCGTGTTTTTTTTTTGGAAAAAAAAAAAATGACTTCCAAGTCATTCGACAATTGTGACACTACACTGTGAGTGGAAAGCCCACCCACCACGGCAAGGTCGTAGCCAATTGGATGGAAAAAATCGGTGGAACGGTGGTGGTTCCAAAAGAACTTTTTTTGATGCCATACCTTTTCCCCCTTCTTCGAGTATCTTCAGTTTAAATTTGAACTCATTGTAACGAGTGTTTCTTTTTTTTTTTTTTTTTTTACAGCATTTTGAAGGCAATTATAATCACTTTGTATATTTTCAAAAACAACGCTTTTACAAGAAATAAATGAATCATTTGAATTTTAAAATTTTAAGTCAGTCTTTACAGTTTATCGGAGAACCTTGTGCCCAGGGGGCCAAACTCCTATCTGGTCAAAATGAGTACATGGCGATAAGTAGGAGAAACAGGGTTATCAAAAAACAGGAAATAAGTAGTTAAGGAAAATGTCCCCAAATTCAAAATTTTGAGAAGAAAATGAATAATATAAAACAGTAAATTAAAAAAAAAAAAAGATATTCCACAGGAGGATAGGGTAGTCGCTGCTAGAAATGATGACGAAAGGACAAGTTCAACTAGGAACTTTCTAAATTGTAAAGGACCGCCCTGGGGCGTTTAGCATTTTCCGGCCGAGTAAAATCATATCTCGGGAGATTACGAATTTCATCATTCGGAATATGTTCAAGATTTGCATAAAATTTTTCAGCAAGCTTGAGCATAAAATTTTGAGTAGAAGGGAGGGCAAGACTGTGACGAATGTCATCATTTCTAAAATACCACGGAGAATCAGTAATCATTCTTAGAATTTTATTTTCAAATCTACTAATGTACTTAATGTGGTATCTTTGCAGCAGAACCCCAAATTAAAATTTTAAGTATTCTAATAATACAATTTATTACAATGATCTTTCGTTGCGATAATTCTGGTATTTGTTTTTAAATTTTGAAGTAGTGTTTTCACTTAGATGAGATACTTAGTAAGTTTTGAAGTATACTATTTGAACAGCAGAAAAAAAAAAAGAAAGTTTAATTTCATATCGTAGTATTCAAACGCACTTCCTGGGTTTTTGCGAGCCATAAAATAAAGTGGGTCAGTGGAGCACCTTATCTTCGAATTAAGGGATCCTTGACACATTTTATCAGGAAACATAAATATATCCAGCCAATCTTATCATCGCATATTTTGATGTCGTTTTTACTGTTTCAATGCTGTTGTTTCTTTTATTTATTATTTTTTCCTGCTTATGTCATTATATTGTTTTCTGCTTTTTAGTTTATTATGTTATTAACATGGTTTTTAATTAATGTTCTAAAGCTGGGGTTCACCATACATTAATTTTATCAAAAAAAAAAAAAAAAAAAAAACATGTGATAATTTTTTTAATGATAAAGTTGATTGAAATTTTGATGAAACTCAGGATAAGGTCTTGTTCTAACTTAATTTTAAAAAAAAAAATTTTTAGAACTATTGTTCAACATTTACAAATTTATTCCAGATGTTTTTTTTTTTCCCCTTTCTAATGCAGCTAGCAAACATTGAGACAGTAGTCTTCGATATCTTAAGGCAAAGCGCTGCACCGACATTACTCACTTAGCACTACCCAGGGGGTGCGTGTAGCTTCAAGATAAGCCACGGGCGTGTAGTAACAATGCCCCCGGCAATGCTTTACGATCATGTTAGGCCGAGACCTACGGTTTGAGTGGATTCCGAACCACTACAAAACCCACCGAACCTGTGGTTCCGAGTGCCAGAGCGTTAGCCACTCAGCCAACAGGCCCCCCATTTTTTCAATTCCTTCTATTAGCTCACACTCTCCCCTATGTATATCTTGTTCAAATTTTCAACCGTTCATAAAATACTTTTTATTCATCCACTAAGTTCAAATACATTTTTTTTTTGAACTTGTAGTGGATGACACTGGATGTGAATACAGTTTTTTCAAATATTCATTCAGTAATTAAATTTAATTCATTAATTTAATTTTTTTTTTTTTTTAGATTTAAGTCGCATGTATCTACCCATAGATGGCGCCAGATAAAGTTAAAAAAATGAATGAAAATTATTTATAAAGGACTTTTGCAATATGGTGGAAAAAAAAAGTAGGAATTGACTTAAAAAATTTTTTTTTTTTTTTATATTACTTGTTCTAGAAATAAGAATATATATATTTTTAATGACGTTAAAGGACTGGATCGTATCGACTATTTCCCTGAGAACAGCCCAATATAAACAAGACTTGAAGAAGACATGTCGTGTGGGCTGCACCGACGAACGCTGTCACTCATATAACACTATCCAGGGGCACGTGTAGCCTGAGGATGTGCTGTGGACGCGAATAACACTACCCCCACAACACTCTACGATCATATTACATCACATCACTGTGCCTAGAATTGAGTTGCCCTTTTACAATTTGGGAATGATGTGGGTGAGAAGAGATCTAATTGGGCCTCGAAACTAATATGACCTAGAGAGTCATACGAGACCGGGACCTACAGTTTAAAGTGGATTCCGAACCACTACAAATATACATGACACGCAAGGATTCGAACCGAAACCTGTGGTACCGAGGTCCAGAGTATTACCACTTGGCCATCAGGCGTCCTAGACACAAGAACATATTACAGTACTTTTTTCGGCCGAGTGGCTAGTGCTCTGGCGCTCAGTACCACAGGCTTCGGGTTCGAGTCCCGGCGACCCCTGTAGGTCCCGGGGATCTGATAGCATCGTAGAGCGTTGTGAGGTTAATGAATCGCATCCTTAGCCTATCTTCAAGCTACAAGCATCCCCTGGGTAGTGCTAGTGAGTAAAATCGATGCAGCCCTTGCTTATGGCATATAAAGATCACGGTCTATATTTACCATCTGCATTAGAAAAAAATACAATTTTTTTAAGTTATAAATTTGATTTAAATTTTGATGAAACGTCGGATATGATTTTGTTCTAACTTAATAAAAAATAGGAATAGTTTGGACATATTGAAGTTCATTTTGCTCATCATTTACTAATTTGTGTTGTTGTTTCTTATCATACTTGGTAGATATCTAGATCAGTGTGACCAACTTGCTGCCCCGCTTGAACGCTTTTCCAGCCCGTGAGATGTATCACACTTTTGCAAACTATATTTATTTTACAATGGCCAAAGTAGGGAAAACTAATGTATTAAAAAATACATTATGTGTGCATCTCTATATTCAAAAATGAATCGTCGAAATGATGAGAAAAAAATTAACTTTGATTTTAAAATAGTATTCTTGCGAATATAGGACAGATATGGCCTGTTTTGTTTATGATTTTATAGTTATGGGTAACTCTCTAACCTTTAGTGCCACTGGCTTCAGGTTCGTATCCTGACGGTGTCTTGGATATTTGTTAGGGTTCAGAATCCACGTTAAACTGTAAGTCTCGGTCTAATTACACTAAAGTGTGCATATAATGAAAGTAGAGCGACAAAACTAAAACTAAACTAAACCTTGTTTTTTAAACTAAACCAAATTTACAAACACACATGGCACTGCCGGGACTCGAACCCGAAACCTATGGCACAGAGCGCCAATCATTCGAAAATCAGGCGCCACTAAAAAATATTACTAAGCCTAAATTTGATAAGTAAATAATAATATATATATATATTTGTTCTAATGCAGCCGGCAAACAATTAGACAGCTGTCTTGGATGCCTTAAGGCAAGCCTGCACAGACGTTACTCACTTTGCATTTCCCAGGGGGCGCGTGTAACTTGAAGATAAGCCCCGGACGCGGAGTAACAATGCCCCCGCAACACTCTAAGATCCTATTAGACCGGGGCCTACTGTTTAAAGTGGATTCGAACCATTACAAACATCCATGGCACCGTCGGGATTCGAACCCGATACCTGTGGTACCGAGAGTGCTAGCCACTCGGCCATTCAGAACCATTTATCAAACAATAAAATGTATAAATTTATTGTAGCAGGGAAACGCTAAACCATATCAATTAATTTTCATTAAGTAATTTTTAAAATTTGTTTCCATTAAAATTTTAAACTTTAAAAGCAATAAAATATTCAAATTTCCATTTTGAAGTTACACTTTTTTTTTTTCACTTAATTGTTTATTGAATACAAATGATTTACAACAATAAAAAAATTCCGTAAAAACTATATCGTTGTCCGATTTTTTCCCCCTTAGCCACTGCAAGTTATTTTTTTCAATTCCTTCTATTAGGTCACACTCCCCCTATGTATATCTTGATCAAATTTTCAATCGTTCATAAAATACTTTTTATTCATCCATTCAAGTTCAAGTACATTTTTTTAACTTGTAGTGGATGACACTGGATGTTCATACAGTTTTTTTCAATTATTAATTCATTCATTATTAATTCATTCATTTTAGTTTTTTTTTTTTTAGATTTAAGTTGTATATATCTACCCATAGATGTCGCCAAATAAACTTAAAAAAATGAATGAAAATTATTTATAAAGGACTTTCTGCAATAGAGTGAAAAAAAAAAGTAGGAATTGACTTTAAAATTTTTTTTTTATATTACTTGATTTTTAATAGCAAAATAGAAAAATGCAAGAATATCCCTTAAACTATCTGAACTTGTACGAATAAATAAAAAAAATTTCCTTTATATTTTTAATTTATCAAAATATCACAACCAAAAAGGAATTTCGAAAAAATCAAACACACCTGAGCATATAATAATATTTTGTGAATACTTTTGGAATATCTTGAATACTTCTTCTAGGATATTCCAAATCAAGCAGAAAATCTTAAAACAAATTCCATTTCAGTCACGTTTAATCAAAATATTATGAATAAAAAATTGATTTGTTTTTAAATCATTTTTTATAATAACCACAAACATTAGGAAAATGTGTTTTTTGAAAATAAAATGCTTTTGTTTCAAAACAAAAAGTGTAGAATTTAAAGACAGGACTAGTAATATTCCAAATCCAAAAAATAATCAAACGATTTAAAAATTGTTTGCGCTTTGGATTCAGAAAATTAATTGCGCGTGAGCTCAGCTAAGTTCTTATTCTATCTTCTTTTAAATCACAAATCTATTTATGTGCTGTTATTTTTACAAAAATTCATGTATAACTCTTCAAATTGAAAAGAATATGTATTTTGATCTGAAAAAACTTTTAGATATCAAATTTGTACAATTAAAATAATAATGAAATATTAATCGTAATCGAACAAACGCAATCGATACTTGAGAAAGGAAGCCATTTCAGATAAGTTGACAAATTCTTTTTAAATTCTTCTATTAGCTCAATATATATCTTGTTCAAATTTTCAATCGTTCATAAAATTTTTTTATTCATCCACTCAAGTTCAAATAAATTTTTTTTTTTTTAACTTGTGGTGGATGACACTGGTTATAATACAGTTTTTCAAATATTAATTCAGTAATTAAATTTAATTAATTAATTTTAGTTTTATATGGGAGAAAATTCATATATTCACGCTGCTCTTTCTTCTCATTTTTCATCATTTTTAATTAATAATTAGTTAATAATCTCTATTTTCTCATAACTAATTATAAATTAATTAATGATTATTAATTATTTTTATTTTGATTTAATTATTAATTATTATTATTTTATTATGAAATATTTTTATTATTCATTTAATATATATTGTTCAATTTTTAAAATAATGTAACTACAAATTGGCAATAATATAAAAATCGTCTGATTTTTAATTTAGCTTATTTTTTCTGGATATTATTATTCTGAATTTTCACGTTTAAAATTTGAAACGATCGTGTTTGAGTATCCTTGTTAATATATTCTATATTTTTTAAGTTTAAATGATTAAAAAGTTTTTAATTAAATTTGAAATATAGCCTAATATATTTGCTTTTATTATTTTTTATCGTATGTATTTGCTTTTATTATGTTTGCTTTTATTATTTTCATCGTATGTATTTGCTTTTATTATTTTGCTTTAATTCAAAATTGCTTTCTTTCTTTTTTTTTTTTTTCTTCAATTCCTTCTATTAGCTCACACTCTCTCCTATATATATCTTGTTCAAATTTTCAATCGTTCATGAAATATTTTTATTCATCCACTCAAGTTCAAATGCATTTTTTTAACTTGTAGTGGATGACACTGGATGTTAATGCAGTTTTTTTTCAAATATTAATTCATTCATTAAATTTAATTAATTCATTTTAGGTTTTTTTTTTTTTTTTTAAGTTACATGTATCTAATAATAGATGGCGCCAGGTATAAGAGTAAAATTTCAACTTAAAAAGTAGGAATTGACTTTAAAATTTTTTATATATATTACTTGTTCTATCTTCATTTAAAATTTTAATTTTCAAATCAATTTGTTCACTGTTATTTTTACAAAAATGCATGCATAACTCTTCGAATTGTAGAAGAATATGTATTTTGATCGGAAAAACTTTTATACCAAATTTTTTCAATTAAAATAATAACGGATTATTAATCGTAATCGAACAAACGTAATCGATATTTGACAAAGGATGCCATTTTCTTTTTACGGGTAAGTTGGCAAATTCTTTTAAACGTATTTTTTTTAATCATGTAATCAGTATTGAAATAACACTTTCAAAAACAAATGAAATTATCATTTATCATTATTTCATTCATTTACCATTATCACTATTTATAATTTTTTTTTTATCATTCTGAAATTTTTTTATATTAATTAAAATAATTCATTGGTTTCAATTTTTTTTTATCATATTGAAATTTTTAATTAATTAATATGTTACAGTGGTTTCAATTTTTTTATCATTTTGAAATTTTTATATTAATTAGAAATGTTTCAATGGTTTCAATTTTTTTATCATTCTGAAAATTTTGTAATATTAATTAAAATGTTTCAATTTTTTATCATTTTGAATGTTTTGTTATATAAATTAGAAAGATATTCTTAAAATATATATTGAGTGTGTTTTTATATTTCTTACAACTTAAAAACATAAAAAATGCATATTTTTTACAGCTCAAATTTTAACAAGTGAATAAAGAAATTCATAAATAACTTTTAGTTAATTCTTTTTAATTAAATATAAACTGTAACTTATAATAGCAAATCGACGACGAAATTTGAAATGAAGAATTAACTACTTCTGTTTCTGTAGTCATTTACATTTGAAATCAATGTACGTATATTGATTGATTATATTTTAATTATTAATCTCATATTTTGGAATGCAATGGGCAAATCGATTCGTTTCAGCTTGGCGGATTTCATTGTCCTGAAACAAGTTCTATATTTAAAATTTGTTTTTGATCAAAATTTATATTTCAGACCAAGTTGGTATGGAGTTGCGGAAGATCTGCGTTTGAAAATGTTTCAGCAGAAATGTTAATGGTATTACAGGATGTCCATAAAGTCTTTTTTATAATGTCAAAATTTCAATATAAAAGTAATTGATGAAATAGATTCACCTCATTGATTTCAGTTTGATTTGCCACTCTACAGTCATTTTTTGCACGCTGTAGGCTAATTAGACCGGGACCTACAATTTAACGTGGTTTCCGAATCCCTCACAAACATCCATGCCACCGCCAGGATTCGAACCTTAAGCCTGTGTTGCCCATGGCGAGAGCGCAAGCCAACTACCCATACAGCCACTCACATTGCTTATAAATGTTTTTATCTCACTGTATTTGTGATTTTCATTTATCTTATTGATGAATGAAGTACATTTTCAGTGGAACCCCGTACAAAAGGCACAATCTGATGTTGTCGTATTCCTCATGGAAGGAGGAAAGAGAGGGGCAGCTTCTGTTGTGATGGTGCACCCGTAGGTAGAAGTCTGATTTGGCTCCGTGTAGCTGAAGAAGGAGAACAGTGCCTTCTGGGAGGACTTTTAGGGGGAAACTATGATGCTAAAGTGGCCGATCCCCACTTTCGTATCATATAGGACTCTCACCAGGTCTCCAGCTCACGAGGCGAGTGGCCGAACATTAAAAACGCATCCAGTCTCCTCGTTTCTTGAAATAGTGTCTACAACAAAACCGCCAGAGGATTCAACCTCCGTCCTCATGCTCACCAGCGACGTGCGTAGCTATTGAGGCACCAGTCGCGCAGGCATAACCGTGGAATAATTCGGTTCCCACGGTTATGCAAACCGTGCATAACCGGAAGAATCCGTGCATAGTATTAAAATTTACGAACAAATAAATATAATTTTCTAATTTGGCTACCTAGTTCATCAAATATTACTCCCCTGACTTCTTGTTAAGAAATTATGGTAAAGATATCGAATAAAAGGATACAGGGTATAGCTAATCTAACGAACATCGATAGCATGGCAACCAGAGATGGGAAATCGTAGTCGAGAGTCGAGCATTTTTGAAGGAGTCGGGAGTTGGTTAAAAAATTAAACTTGCGACTATTTAAAAATATTAATTTTTATTTTTCTAAAATTCTAAGAATTAATGTTGAAATGAAATGTGTTGTTTCTTATTCCACTTGGTAGACAGCAACATCTACACCAAG
Organism: Caerostris extrusa; assembly: GCA_021605095.1. Taxonomy (NCBI): domain Eukaryota; kingdom Metazoa; phylum Arthropoda; class Arachnida; order Araneae; family Araneidae; genus Caerostris; species Caerostris extrusa. Next base: position 74,937 of record BPLR01004473.1, on the reverse strand, counting down.
TCCAAGAACCCGTGTGGTCTCATGGAAGAAGTCTGACTTGGCTCCATGTCGCTGAGCTAGGAGAGCAGTGCCTTCCGGGATGACTTTTAAGGAGAACTGCTTCTCTCATGTACATATCGTATGGAAGAAAACTAGGAAAACTTCTACCAGGTAGTCAGACTACCGAGGCAAGATGCTGAACATCACAAACCCCATAGAGTCTCCTTATTTTTGAAGCAATGTCTGCAACAAAGTCGGCAGCAATTTGAACCTTGCTGGCATGCGTTGCACGTTGAGGCATAAGTCGAGCTTAAAATTTGTAGACTTTGGCATCTTTTGTCAGAACATTTTTGTTAAATTTAGGAATATTATAAATGCTGACAGAAAAATTGAAGAATTTCTTGAATGGAACAGATCAATCAATTAGGTGATATTGTCCTATATATGTTTCTGTATACGTACATGCACATAACAAGACATGAAATTTATTTAGCTCTTTTATTTGGAATGAAATCTTACATGGCGGCATCTTTGCTGTCTTCAGCTCTAGCATCTGATTGAATAGCTTTCTTTTCTTAGGCGGTATTTCAAATTTAACAATAACAAGTAATATAAAAAAAAATTTTAAATTCGATTCCTACTTTCTTTCACTCTGTTGCAGAAAGTCCTTTATAAATAATTTTCATTCATTTTTTTAAGTTTATCTGGCGCCATCTATTGGTAGATACATGAAACTTAAAACTAAAAAAAAAAACTAAAACTAATGAATTAAATTTAATGAATGAATTAATATTTGAAAAAACTGCATTAACATCCAGTGTCATCCACTACGAGTTCAAAAAAAAAAAAAATGTATTTGAACTCGACTGAATGAATAAAAAGTGCTTTATGAAGAATTGAAAATGTAAATAAGATATATATAGGGAGAGTGTGAGCTAATAGAAGGAATTGAAAAACCAGTGAAAAGTCCAACGGTCACGCACGTTGCATTAGCAAATATTACATTATTGTTGTGTAAGTTTTATTTGTTTATCAATTTCAGCTTGATACAAGCAAATGAAATGTTAAGCAGACAATTAAATTGAATCCTTAATTAATACAGCCATTGTCAAGACAGTGACTGTTTCAGCAGCAAATCAAGTCAATATTACACTGAAGTGACAAAAGTCATGGGATACCTCTTAATATCGTGTCGGCCCTCCTTTCGCCCGGCGAAGTGCAGCAACTCGACGTGGCATGAACTCAACAAGTCGTTGGAAGTCTTCTGCAGGAATATTGAGCCATGCTGTCTCGATAGACGTCCATAATTGTGAAAGCGTTGGTGGTGCAGGATTTTGGGCACGAACAGACCTCTCGAGGATGTCCCATAAATGCTCGATGGGATTCATGTCGGGCGATCTAGGTGGCCAGATCATTCGTTGGAATTGTCCAGAATGTTCTTCAAACCAATCGCGAACAGTTATGGCCCGGTGACATGGCGCATTGTCATCCATAAAAATCCCATCGTTGTTTGGGTACATGAAGTCCATGAATGGCTGCAAGTGATCTCCAAGTAGCTGAACATAAGCATTTCCAGTCAATGTTCGGTCCAGTCACACCAGAGGACCAAGTCCATGCCATGAAAAAACAGCCCACACCATTACGGAGCCACCACCAGCTTGAACAGTGCCTTGCTGACAGTTTGGGTCCATGGCTTCGTGGGGTCTGCGCCACACTCGAACCCTACCATCAGCTCTTACCAACTGAAATCGTGACTCATCGGACCAGGCCACGGTTTTCCATTCATCTAGGGACCAACCGATATGCTCACGTGCCCACGAGAGTCGCTGCAAGCGATGTCGTTCTGTCAATAAAAGCACTCGAGTCGGTCTTCTGCTGGAATAGCCCAAGAAAGCCAAATTTCTCTGCACAGTTCTAACAGACAAGTCCCTTGTACGTCCCACATTGATTTCTGCGGTTATTTGACGCAGTGTTGCTTGTCTGTTAGAATTTACGACTCTTGCAGGCGTCGCCGGTCTCGGTCGTTAAGTGCAGGTGGTCGACCACTGCGCTGTCCATGGTGGGATGTTATGCCTGAAATTTCATACTCTCGGCACACTCTTGACACAGTGGATCTGGGAATGTTGAATTCCCTAACGATTTCCGAAATGGCATGACCCATGCGTCTAGCTCCAACTAACATTCCGCGTTCAAAGTCTGTTAATTCCCGTCGTGCGGTCATCATCACGTCAAAACTTCTTCACATGAATAACTTGAACAGAAATGAAAGCTCTGCGAAAGCACTGCGCATTTATACCTGTTCTACGCGATGCTACTGCCATCTGAAAATTTGCATATTACTATCCCATGACTTTTGTCACTTCAGTGTAAGAGACTTCGCTCAACACCGAAGCTTAGAAAAACCTCTATTAGATCCACAATGAAAGGGAATCTTAATAGAAGACGCATTATTACTAAGAACAAAATTATAATTCATGTATTACGAATAAAGCATCTTTGTGATTAAAATGTATTGTTCTTTTTTTCAATGCTCCCTCAATCACTTCCCTAGATTCCTATGCAACAAGTAATAAAAAAAAAATTTTTTTTTTTAATTCAATTCCTACTTTTTTTCTCACTCTATTGCAGAAAGTGCTTTATAACTAATTTTCATTCATTTTCTTTAAGTTTATCTGGCGCCATCTATTGGTAGATACATGCAACTTAAATTTAAAAAAAACTAAAATGAATGAATTAAATTTAATGACTGAATTAATATTTGGAAAAAAATGTATCAACATCCAGTGTCATCCACTGCAAGTTAAAAAAAATGTATTTGAACTCGAGTGGATGAATGAAAAGTATTTTATGAACGATTGAAAATTTTAACAAGATATATATAAGGAGAGTGTGAGCTAATAGAAGGAATTGAAAAAATGCATGTACCACCCCTTTAAGTTTGTCCCATAATCGTTGAATCCCCCTGTATATACTTGTGTACATTGGTGCATGCACGTACTCATATATTTGTACATATATGTACAATGTATGTACTTGGAAATGGACGGGATATACGAATTTATTCATTGTACAATATATATATATATATATACACCAAGTATACATGCTTACTTACATTCACACATCTACATAATCGCATTAATACAAAGAAAAATTTAAGTGCAAAATCTGTAAAAGGCAGATCTGTCATCACCGATCCGTGAAATAGAGATTATTTTGTCGTTATGTAAATAAAAATTTAGTTTTAATTATAGTTTTGCCGTTAAAGTTTGTACTGATTATTTAATTGTGTTGATTATTTTATATATTTGTGGAGAGAAATGTTTTTTATTTGATAAAAATATGTATATGTATCATGTGTATATATTAGAAATACATATATTGTATTATACATCTTCAATGATCTCCCGTACCACAGGCTTCCGGTTCGAATCCTGGCAGTGGCATGTATGTTTGTTGGGGGTTCGGAATTCACGTTAAACTGTAGCCCAAACTGTGCACAAGATGACCGTAGAGCCACAAACCAAACCAAAATGAATGATCTCCCAACATTGTATTTCCATGCTGATTTTTAGAAGATTTTTCATCTGCTAAACATGTTAAAGCATTGACATCGACATAACATTGAAATATTACACGCCAAAGACAGCCAATTACTCTTTTAAGGAAAAGGAAATTTTCTAGAAGACCAAATTCCGTTGATTATCTACTGCAACCGACCCAATTCGAGTTTCCAAAGTTTGTGTTTGTGAAATGTTTCATTGAAAAAGATGTTGTTCAGAGAAACTGGAAACCGAACGAATATAAACAAGATATAACAAGAAAAAAATAATAAGATGAAATCATAGATGGCAAGTGTTACACTGCAGAAATGGAACTAGAACACTTAAACGAAACATAAAACAAAAGTTACCCGTTATTAACGGGACCACACACTTGTTGATGTTTCGTAGTAAGCATAGTTGGTCATCACAAAGAAAAGGATAAGACCTTGTACCAAAAATATTTTTCAATTTATTTCACTACTCTTTATATTTTAAGCATTAAGTGAAGTTTAGTTTGGTTTGCCACTCAACGGGTCATATTAGACCTAATTAGACCGGGATCTTACTCTGGCAGTTTAAAGTGGATTCCGAACCACTCACAAGCCTCCACGCCACCGCCAGGATTCGAACCTGAAGCCTGTGGTACCAAAGGCCAGCCGCTAGCCAATTGGCCATTAGGCTGCATTAAGTGAGGAGATAAGTTAATCCATTTCTGTTGTCGTTATCCTACTTAGTAGACAACAACATCTAGACCAAGTCCATGGACCCGTGGTCTTATGGAAGGAGGGAAAGGGGGTTGGCAGCATCTGTTGTACGGGTGTTCTGGAAGAACTCTGACTTGGCCCCTTGACGCTGACATTTTACGGGGGTAATGCTCTACAGTCATATTTGACTGAGAACTACGGATTAAAGTGCATGCCGTAGGTGCCGGTCTAATATGACTGTAGAGCGTTGAACTTAGAACAGACAACCCTATCCTGAAAAAAGATAACATCTCCCGTTTAGAAATTGTACAATTATAAATTGCGAAATATTTTCAATACATACTTAATTTACCCCAACAGAAATTGATTGAGAAAGCGAATAAGAAAGAGGGGAAAAAAACTGAAGTGTAATTCTTACTATTTCGTAAGCATTTATTCGCTTGAACCACAACTGAGTGACATATCTTCTGTTATAGTGACTAACAAAATCTGTTTACGAACACTTTAATCAGACTGGGTATCTCTTTGGTCTGCCGAGAGAGTCCTTGATGGTAGACGCCCTCCTTCGAGGAAGTCTCCGGAGACATGTCGGTCGTCCAGGAAGCTGTTCTTCGGTTTCTGGTGACGCCAAGAGAGATATCATGAGCTTTTAATGTGCAGATAAGGAGGTCTTCTATGGGTCGTGAGAAAAACCGTTGCAGCCCATGCATGTCTCACCTAAACCGCATTTAAAAGAAAGTACTAAGTGATCTTATTAATTTCAAGATGAATTTTAAATTGTCTGGTACATAATGCGTTGGGGGAGGGCCTGAATGGCCGAGTGTCTAGCGGTCGGTGCCGCAGATATCGAGTTCGACTTCCGACGGGGTCATGGATGCTTGTAGTGGTTCGGAATCCACTTTAAACCGTAGGTCCCGGTCCTAATAGGATCGTAGATCGTTGCGAAGGCTCGTGCCCACCGAGATGAGAAGATTCAAGCGACAAGATTTGACCAATCACTAGCCTCACCACGTTCGCCTGAAACAGGTTTGAAATCCGCCGCTTCGAGTTGACCAATTTTCAACGCTGGCGCTCAGTACCACAGGTTTTGGGTTCTAGTCCCGGCGACCCCTGTCGGTCCCGATCTAATAGCATCACAGAGCGTTGTGGGAATAATGTTACTCGTGTCCTTAGCCTATCTTCAAGCTACACGCCTTACCCCTCAGACGATAAGTTAAAAATATACATGAATTTCAGCGAATATGTGAGTGTGGTATGAAAGTCATGTATTCACAAATATCGCGCTATCCTCAATGGTTCACGGAATTAAACAGAATACTTCCTGCAATTCAGCGAGGGAGTCCAAAGTGTGCACAAAAGGACCGTAGAGCGACAAACCAAACCAAACGCTGACCCTTTAGATCTCTTTCGATTGAATCAACCCATCTGGTGGGAGGCCTTCCCGCTTCTCCGAATGACTTCCATTGTTGAAAAGTAATTTTTCTAGTTAGATGAGTCGTTATATCTGAAAAGTGTCCCAGCCCTGTAATAAGGGGCCGAGTGGCTAGCGCTCTGGCGTTCGGTACCACAAGTAGCGGGTTCGAATCCCGGTGGTGCAGTGGATGTTGTAGTGGTTCGGAATCCACTTCAAGCCGTAGATCAAGGTCTCATATAACCGTAGCGCAATAGAGCCCAATCACACTCATTTTCACCCACATCATTCCGAAACTGTAAAGGGGCAACTCAGATCTAGAAACAGTGATGTGGTGTGGTGTAGTAGTAGTAGTAGCCATCTTACACGGCCTGCTTTTACAATTCCAGGATTTTTTTATAATATATAATTATTATTATATAGTCGTAAGATTGGTATCTCTGGAAATGGTTCAACTTAGAATCAAGAAAGTAGTAGGAAAAAAAAATTGATTAACAAAATTAAAAAGTAGTTGATTAACAAAATTAATTAACATAAACATGAAATGTTTCCTCGAAAACCAAAATCTTCTTCCACGAGCTCGAGATAGGAAAATAGAAATTTTTACAAGGAACTCGGGATTATTGACGCAAACGATTCAATGCATTATTATGACTCCTACGCACACACTTTTTTGTTATAAAATTCCAATTAGTTCTGAAGGTACAGGAAAGGGCTCGTATCCAAATTTGCAATCGTTTCATTCATTAACCAAATATTTTAATACTGTCTTCTGTTTCTGTTTAATAAAAGAAACCAGAAATATTTGCTTGATTTTACTGAAAGATAAAAGCAACTAACATTTTTTATTTAAATAATAATAATTACATGTTTTTTATTATTTTATTGCTACTGCATCATTTAAAGTCAATGTAATGAGTGACCGATAAATTAGTAACAATTCATTGTGATACTTCCAAAAAAAATTATGCCATTTTCTAGAAGATGTTTCAAATTTCCGAAGTCAACAGTGAAAGAAAATTTTGTTTCATAATCAAAATACAAACAAACAATTGAAAACAACCATTGGTATGCGTTAATATACTAATGAACTTTGGTTCAAGGCAATTTATTAAATATTGGTTTTTCAAAAAAAAAAAAAAAAATTTTTTTTTTTGCAAGTTTGTAAATAAATCAAAATATGCTTTGAATAAAAACTTATGGGTGTTTTCGCAAACGGTTTTTTTTTTCAACACTTTTTAGAACGGAATAGAATTAAAGATAAATTATTCAGTAATTTTATTCTTTTAATAAGATTACTTAAAAATTTAAATAAGAAAATTGTGTAAGTGGAATTAATAAAGGATGTTAAGCCAAATTAAATTATTAAAAAATTACTAGCTACGAAGTAATATTCCAAATTAAATATAATTATTAGTTGAAGAAATTGTTAAAAGTTTATGATTTAAATTAATTTTTTACGACTTTCATTTTCTATGGTATCATTTTTTAATAATGAATCAATATTTTTAATTAAGATTTATCTCAAAAAAATCCAAAATTTGATAATTTCATAGAGTCCATTCAACTTCAAGAACTATATAAATATTTAATTGAGTTCCAACATTCTTATTTAGAGTCCATAGTTTGAAATCTAATTTAAGATGTTGATATAACGAAATGACCCAATTAGTTTTTACGCCAATTTGGCAACTTTTCATGATTAGCGAATTTTTCAAGGGTGATGTTAATTTTTACACTGTTGTATACCGGCTTGCGGGAAATAAATAAAGTATACTATCCACTGAATCCACCCTAAAATTTGTTTAATAAATAAATAAATAAAATTGCCTTTTTACATTATAATAAAATTATCCCAGATTTAATTCCTGACTCCTGTCTTTAGGAAAAAGTCGCCAATGTTGTAACCGGAAACTTATTGCCAAGTCTTTTTATTTACTGTAGTTGAATTTTAGGAATTCACCATTTAAATTTTGAAATTTGATGTCTACTACTGTGTCCAAAAAGTAAAACCAATTTTCAATTTAAATTTCCCGGGCATATGGTAATTCAATTTTATTTCTTTTTTAGGTTGTTGGCACTGTCCTTGACATCTATGCGAAATTCGACGTCAAAATATGTATTAGGGTTTCAGTTACGCTTGGTTTTGTGAGACGCTCAAACTGATTCCGGCTTTTTGAAACGTCTGAATTAATTGAGCAAAGAACTCGCATTCAATTTTGTTTGCAGAAACGTATAGAATGTTGAAGAAGGCATTCGGTGAGCATTCCTACATCGGAAAGAAATGTTAAGAAGGGGTATAAACAGTTCAAAGAAGGCAGAGAACGCGTTGAAGACGGAGAGCACTCTGGTCGACCACCAACCTCAACCGACGAAGCTCACGTCCAAAAATTAAAGATTTGGTGCTTGCAAATCATCGATTTACTATTAGAGACCTCGTTGATGATGTTGGAATTTCAAAATTCCATTTTAAAAGATGTTTTGGGCCTCAAACTCGTCAAATCTTCATTGGTACCCCAAAACACCGAATGCACCAGCTGACACTGCATTGATTCTTCGTGGCTTTTTCGCCAAAAATGAAACCCACATCGTTCCACAACCACCGTATTCACACTGGCTATTCCCTAAACTCAAAAGACCACATCGGAGACATCGTTTGAGTCGATTGAAGAGACATTTGAAAAATCGCGGAATCAGTTTCAGCGTCTCACAAAGCCAAGCGAAATTTCCCACAGATGTCAAGGACAGTGCCAACAACCAAAAAAAGAAAAAAATGAAAAATACCGTATCCCCGGGAACTTTAAATTGAAAATTGGTCTTACTTTTTTGGACACAATAGTGTAGTTGGAGTTTCGGTGAGGAAAAGGAAAACTGATTATATTAAACATAGAATACTAATAGAATAACAATAATAATAATAAATACCTCCATCCCCGGGGCCTGAATGGCCGAGTGGCTAGCGTTCTGGCGCTCGGTACCACAGGTTTCGGTTCGAGTCCGGCGGTGCCATGGATGTTTGTAGTGGTTCGGAATCCACTTTAAACAGTAGGTCCCGGTCTAACACGACCGTAGAGGGCTGTGGAGAATGACATATTAAAAATAAGGAAAAACTAACTGTTCATATCTATAGTGATTAGGGATTATAGTCCTTGTTGCTTCACATCCCCATATACCACTTCATTCATCATACCTCCATCCCCAGTATTCTCGATAACATCCGAAACGTCGTTCGAGTTCAAAAGACTACAATTCCCGACACAATTTGCATTTGCGTCTATAAACAAAGCATAAGGTCAGTTACTTATAATTGTTGGGAATGCTTCAGCCATGGTCAGTTACATGTGGCAATGTCCAGAGCGGAAACATTTAAACGAGCTTCCAAATGATGGGAAACCGTCTCCACGTAGTCCCATTTCACTTGACACTTTCAGAACTCTGTATTGGATATTTTCAGTGATAGCCAGAAACTCTTCACCATATCCAATATTTACATGCAAAAAACATTCAAACAGAACATTCAGTATGGCAGGAAAGTTTCAAATTATTATATAAATTCTGAAGACCCGTCCTCCATCAGAAAAAATATCAGATGCATCTGTAAGGATGAAATGCCTTCTTCATTCCTAGACTCCAACTCTGGTCAAAGGCGACATGATGCTGATGGCTTGATCTTGTTATGACCTCTCGACATGATGTTCATGCAGAACTGTTGATGACTCGAATCTTAGAGATATTCTTGCTGAAAGATCGAAATTCAGATACTAATAGTGCAACAGTGCTCGTATACTAATACTGCAACAGCTGTCAAATTTATACACGTGTCTTTTGAAGGTTAGGCTAACTAAAACTCATATGGATTTAATACTAGTAGCGCCATCTATGTGTCAGCCTACGAACTTTTCAGCCCACCTGTTAGTTAGATGATATATTGCATTGTCCAATAGATTTAAATTGTTAAATAAATCTGAACCTTATGCAAAAATAAATTTTGGTATCCTAAAAAAATCTTCTGTTTTTAAATTTGCCATTTGCTCAATAAAATTTCATTAACTTAACTCCAATTCACATTATATATATACAAAGTTACACACCCGACAGAAAGTTGGTTTAAGGGTTTTTAAAGGTATTAATATAATAAACAATTGCATTTGTTAATATATATGTAAATTTAACGGGGGTCAGAATGGACGAGTGACTCGCGCTCTGGCTCTCTGTGCCATAAGTTTCGGGTTCAGGCCCAGGCGTTGCCGTGGATGTTTGTAGTGGTTCGAATCCACTTTAAGCCGCAAGACCCGGTCTAATATGACTGTAGAGTTGTGCATAGGGTCTAACAACCCTACCCCGTAAAAAGAAAACATCTCCTGTCCCGAAATCTGTCTGAAGGCAACTGCATCCAGCGAATCATTTTCTTTTATCTTTATGCAGTCACGGTTTAGATATAATTATTGTCATTGTTATGAGTTATTGTTTTGTTCTGTGTTATATTCCACTTTTATGTCCAATCTCATGCATCTGTGATGCATGTGAGTCAATGGTGTAAAATCAAGTGTTTTTGCGATAAAAAATTTTCTCGGAAGCATTCTTTGGCGCATTATCGCTGTTTGGCACTTTTAAGTGAATAACAGAAGAAAATAAAAACAACGAGAAAGGTTAATTATTTATAATAAAACGAAATATTTCTTTTTCAACGAAAGGGTCTTTGAACGGGAAAACTGACAAGAAAATGTGTAACTATGTTTATTTTTATATCTAGACGCATATTTCTTGGTATACCACACCTTTGAGAACCATTGAACTAGATATTAAAAGTAATAAGCAACATAGGCACATTTGACGTGAAAACATCCTCTTCTTCTTCCACAACCATTGATCTTACATTAAGAAGGGAAACGTTTATAAACAAATAAAAAAGACATCAAATGATCCACATAATCATCAACACCTCATTAATAAAAGCAATGAAAAAATCTCCAAAACGAATTTATAATTACACCCATTGCTAAAGCTTCCAATAACTTTGTCATCATGTAAATTAACATTAACACAAATTGCTAGACAACGAACTCAATAATTCTTCTATATATAAATCTGTAAAAACAACTCTTAACAGGGTCAGCAAACAAAACCATTGCTTAAAAATTAAAAAAATAATAATAATAAGTAGCCACACCATAAATTTTCTTTGTTACAATACATACGAAATGTCGCATAACTCAGTAGCCCATCACTCTATCACTTGTGATACCTCTACTTAAATTGATAAATCAGGCAAGATATTTATTATTATTCTTAATATCAGTTCTAACGCCATTATGACAGACTCATCATCAAATTATTCTTCAATAGTGGGACGTCGGCGTGGTGGGCCAGGGCCTTTTGCCTACTAGCAGATTCTGAAACATCAGATGTTGTTTTTCTTTTTACGGGGTAGGGTTGTCCGTCATACGCCCAGTCTTTATACGAGTTCGTCACAGAACTTTTTTCTTCTTCTTCCAAAAACTTCCCTATAAAAAATACATCTAGAGGTGGAGAGGGTTCAGCTTCCGTCACTTCTCATTGGAATAGACATTTTCTCAGCCCTTGGTATATCACCAATCAAGATGCAACAACTCATAGTTCATGCAATAGGCTTACGCTAACGTATCTTTTCCTTTGCAAAGAAGGAGTTAGAACCCAGACAATTGTGAGGTGCTCATGTCAACCCTGTGAAATCGTCGTCATCAATTCATGGTGCAATCATGTGCAGTTGTTTAGATCTTTGAAGGTCGCAAGACATTCGCCAATCGCATGAGTCTCAATGTCCATGACACTGAATATCAACTATAAGATTTCAGTGACAGGTTGTTCATTAGTACAAAAGAACACTTATTGCATGCAATATAACTACCAGTTGATTCACTACTTGAATTGTCTGCTGTTAAAGTTGAGTTTTTGGTTGTTATTATGTACTTGTCAAAGAATATGCATCCCTCTCTCCTGAGAAAGAAATGCCACAACTTTTCCAGTGGGAACATGCTACAACAGTCCTATGAGACCGGGACCCTAGGGTTTAAAGTGGATTCCGAACCACTACAAGCATTCTTGGCATCGCCTGGACTCGAACACGAAACCTGTGGTACCGAGTGCCAGAGATGACCGACTTATACACATGGATTATTAATAACAATAAACTTGTTTCAAATTTTTAAATGCCTCTTCAAACAATAGCTTTTCTATGGATACTATTGATTTTGAAGGTCTATTTATCAACATGCCTCTTAAAAACCTCCAGGATATTTCAAACTGATTTTACTACGACTATCATAACATTCTAAAAATAAACTTCGATTACTGGATAAAACTCCTTAATCTCTGCATTTTTAATAATTACCTCTACAATAATGAGAACCTTTACAAACCAAATTGAAGTATTCCACAAGGAACAACAAATTCATCAATTCTATCTTATCTATACTTACACTATGTCGGGAAAAAATGTCTAACTCACAAACATACTTTTGGTATGAGCACGACCTAATTACTGCCAACAATCCAAATTTTTAAAAATTTTCTTGATATTTATCATATTGAGCTTATTTTTAAAAAAGTCTAAGACAAATAATCTTCAAACTAATTTCTTGAATATCGATATTAACATTCATAATTCACTACACATTAATACTGTAACGTCTAGGTTTATACTAGATCTATAACACCTTCAAGAAGAGAGTCACTTTCAGATTCATGGTAATACTTTTAATTTTTATTTACAAATTATTTATTTACAAAAAAAAAAACAAATTATTATTTACAAAAAAAAAAAAAAAAAAAAAAAAAAAACCCCGAAAATTAAAGATATCGATTGATTCAAGTTCAGTTTACTCCAAGGACGGAGATTTTCAGTAATCTCGAGTCTATGACGAATCTAATACACCCGGTCTGCTGCAGACCATAATTATCACACGACGTGATACACGAAACCACAAGAGGCTCACTTTTGTAAACAGGCGGAATTTCCGGCCTGTTCAATCACTTTCAGAAAGAGAGAAAATATCGACTCGTTGCAGAACACTCCTCTTGTTGTTCTCCAAAAACCTCCCTTTTAGAAAATCAGTCAAGAGTGGGTGAGTCAGCTTCCCTCACTTCTCATTGAGTCGATACTTCCTCAGCCCATGGTCTATCACCCATCACGTGCAGCAACTCATCAAGTAGTCCATGGTTGTTTTGACCTGTGAAGGTCGAACAGACAATCGCTAATTCACTTGTGATATCTCTACTTAAATTGATAAATCAGGCGAGATATTTATTACGGCCGCGTGGTGGGCCAGGCCCTTTTGCCTACTAGCAGATTCTGAAACATCAGATGTTGTTTTTCTTTTACGAGGTTGAGTTGTCAGCCATACTCCCAGTCTTTATCGGTTCTTCACAGAACTTTTTTCTCCTTCTCCATAAACCTCCCTATAAAAAATACATCTAGAGGGGGAAGAGGGTTCGCTTCCGTCACTTCTCACTGGAGTAGACATTTTCTCAGCCCTTGGTATATCACCCATCAAGATGCAACAACTCATAGTTCATGCAATGGGCTTAAGCTAACGTATCTACCCTTTCCTTTGCAAAGAAGGAGCTGAGGTTGCCCAGCAACCAAGGTGCTCCGTCAACCCTACAAGTCTCATTATCATGACACTGATTATCTGCTATGAGACTTGAGTGGCGCATTGTTTCCATTAGTACAAAACACGAATTGTATGTAATATAAATATCTGTTAACACTGCTTATCTGCTGTCTGATTTGAATGATAGGTTGTTATTATGCACTTGTTAAAGAATGTAGTACATTACTTTCCCTGAGAACAGAAATGCTACACATTTTGCTCCCGTGGCAAAAATGCTGCAATATATTTGATAAAAGAAAAGAATCATACTTCACTATCCCACAGGTACTCCAATATTAGAATCAAAATACATCAAATGCTCGGAATTAATTCCTCCTGTAAAAAATTGATTTTGCAGATATATAAAATTTCATGAGTCTTTTTTTTACTTCTGTTTATTAACATTTTAAAGAAAATTAAAGAGTTAGAGGCTCCAGTTCTGGGAGGCGAAGGGGAGGGCACACGTCCAACAACTACGGACGTTGTAAAGTGAATCTGCAGTCAGAATTGAATGAAATCATAAACAAGCCATTAAGAGTATTCAGGGTATATTATCTTGCAGAGTGTGGGAAATGAAGAATCCGGGAGAGTTTATAAGCAGAAATATTAAAGGCAGCGATAAACTAATAGAAACATAAGCGACGTCCAGACGAGAGTACGAGCCAACCTCACTCAGAGATCGGTGACCGAGAAAACAAGCTACCCTATCTCTGGTTGTGAGTAGAGATTGCAATATCGGTATACCAGAATACCGAATATTTTGAGCCATTTGTACAATTTCGTAATACCGGTATTTTTTTTTCTGATGCAGCTGACAAACACTTAGACGGCTTGGTCTTGTATGCCTTAAGGCAAGCGCTGCACAGACGTTACTCACTTTGCATTACCCAAGGAGAACGTGTAACTTGAAGATAGGCCACGGACGCGGTGTAACAATGCCCCCGCAACGCTCTACGATCCTATTAGACCTGGACCTACGGTTTAAAGTGGATTCCGAACCACTACAGACATCCATGGCATCGCCGGGATTCGAACCCGAAACCTGTGGTACCGAGCGCCAGAGCGCTAGCCACTCGGCCATTCCTGTAATACCTGTATTACCTGTATTCACAAGTTTAAATACCGTTTTTTCGGTATTTACTAGAGCTTAACTAGAACTAGTATTTACTTTACTTTAGAATTCTTATCTGTGAAAGAATTCTTATATGTCAAATGCTTATTCTATAACAAATTCTTATTCTTATTCTATTCTCCACAAACCTATCCACATTTAGAAGAATTCGGTACAGTTATCGAAGATTATGATAACACTAATGTCGACAGTGAAAAGGAATTGTCTCTTGAACTATTAGAATTGGCGATGAACAAACCAAACATAACCAAAATCAACAGAACAAATCATCAGAATTTCGGGTTCGATAAATTTGTAGTGGTTCAAACTAAATCGTAGGTCCCGGTCTAACACGATCGTAGAATCATATTAAAAATAAGGAAAAAACTAACTGTTCATATGTATAGTGATTAGGGATTATAGTCCTTGTTGCTTCATCCCCATACAAAATCAACAAAAAATCAGCAAACAGAAATGCAATACAGAAATCATCTATATTGAAGACAATCTGACGAGAAATAGATTTATTTGAAGATGAAGGTTTTAGAGGTAAATACTTGGAAAAAGTATATCGCGCATTGCTAACAGTTCCACACACTAGCGTAGATGCTGAAAGAGCGTTTTCGACAGCTGGTCATTTTTGCACAAAATTACGTTCCAGGCTTAATGATAGTACAATTGATGCATTATGTTTTTTAAGATCACATTTCAAAAATTTGTAATAGTACCGCAGACTGAATAGTGGTATTTACACTTTTTTATAATTTAAATCAATAAGATGTTCCTTTACTTTTTATGTGATTCTTTATATACTGTTATAATTTATAAGTTACAAATTTTGTTTGTTATATTTACATTCTCTAATAAAACTGGCAAATAAAACAAAAAAGCACCTGTGTTTTCTTTCTTTTTTTTCTAAAATTTCTACTACCGGTATCCCGGTATTAAGATCTCAAAAATATCGAATACCGGTATTGTACTTTTGGTCCGATATTGCAATCCCTAGTTGTGAGTGACAGCAGGTCGAAAATGGGGCCACGAGAAAATCCTTTGATGGGCGGGACAAACCTATTCTTGTCGGAGTGGGGTTGAGACAGACGATTCACTCCGAGGGTTCTGTCCACACTGAGACAAACCGGTTTATAACTGGTTCGGAAGACGAATTCGCTTGTTCTTGCACTCTCTGCTGGACACAGCTTTAGAAATAGTTGTTATGAAAAAAATGTGGAATTCATCAATAGGGGTTAGTGTACTAATACCTGTAACTGTTAATTTAGGGCTTGAATTCAGATAATAGCAAAATACATCATCATACTATTTACATCATATATTAGTATATCTTTGTCACTGAACTCCTTCTAAACGGCTAGGGTAATTTTAATGAAATTTTTTTCTATTTGTTTGAGTGAATCCCTGAATGGTTTAGATTCACAATTGGACCCGGTAGGTGGCGCTGCAATCGGATTCTTCTGTACGTGCGTTTGTCACTGACCTGCTCCTAAACGGCCTGACCGATTTGGACGAAATTTTTTTGTGTGTGTTTGACAAAACGTGGAGAATATTTTTATGCTATCTCCTTTGTTGTCAGTCGTCGCCAGAGGGTGCTGTAGTCTATAAACTTCTATACCGTGTAAACCATCGCTATGAAAAACTGGTAATAATACGTATTCGAGTATGGAAAATAGGTTCCCGCTATCCACATTAGTGTTACTTGCCACCAGAGGGGGCCGCAGCATTTCATCTTCAAACGATATCCATGAAAATGAGTATGCACATATATTGAAACATGGGGAATATATTCGGGATATGTAAGTTTCTACAATGCATTTTTTTTTTTTTTTGGCAGGACAACGTATGCTGGATTTCGCTAGTATATACACTAAAGAGCTAAAACATTATGACCACCTGTCAATAACGAGTTGGCCCACCTTTGGCACACAACACAGCTTCAACCCGCCTTGGCATGGATTAATACCACCAATACCAGTTAAATACCTCTTCCACCTGATCACGTGCCTTCCACTTCATCCAGGCGAGTTCAATGAGTTGGTCATAATGTTTTGGCTCTTAGATCATAATGTGTTGGCTGATAATGGCTATATATATAATGTCATAATGTTTTGGCTGATATATATACATACATCACTTTTTTTATAAACCCCATTATTTGCTCTCTCTTTCTCTTACACTCACTATATATATATATATATATATATACAGTGAGTATGAGAGAAAGTTTTGAAAATATTCGAGAACTGAAACTTGAAATTCTATTTACATAAAAGGTAATTTAAAACGAAAATGGCTATATTAATTATATTAGCAATCGCGAGTCGAAAACATCTAATAACGATCGAAAGCATAAACAATAGACGCAAGCGATATTAAAAACCAGAAGCAAAGAATCAATTTGGTCAGATCAGAAAAGAGCTTTATAGTTATTTTTCATTTTTTCATAATTCTTTAACAAACTATTGCTAATGCCATCTGAAGGCAATAATAAATAAATTTTTCTGTAATTAATAATTACTATTGAGAATTTTTTCGTAATTTTTAACTACTAAAAAATAATATGGTATACGACCATTTATTTTTATTGAATACTGTAAACTATACTATACTATAGTTTTATACAAACAAATACTATAGTTTTTAAAAACATTATAACGATCTAATAACAAACGATTTGTTATAATAAAATAATGCTTTGTTATAAATACGTTACAATTACAGTTTTAATTCATTTAAAAAAGAATTAGTTAATTTTTTTCGTAATTTTTTTTTTTTTTTATTGGAACAGAAAAGATATTTAAAATCAACATTTACCAGTTTGATTTGAATGAAATTGTTAGAAAGAAATCTATGATTCACACACGAAAGCCTTATCTCCGTTTTATTTTTCCCTCAATTTTTTGAAGAAACTGTGATTTGGCGTTTTAAAATTTTTTTGCAAGGGGTTCCAACCGGCTCGCGGGGCCAAGTCCGGCCCGCCGGAAGATTTGGCCAGCCCACGGATAGAATTTTTAATTTTTTATATCCATCTCCTTTTCTACTTTCTCAATTTTTAGTTCTGGCAAAAACCAAAATCGACGGAAATAGCAAGCACAGACAGCTTTCAATCGGAAAGGATTTGGCAAACATTTTTATTGGTAAAATCAATTCAATTTTTCATATTTTTTGAACAAAATTTTAGGTGGTTCAATTCATTAGTTATCTTGTAAACATTTTTAAAATTCATTTATTTTACATAAGTTTGTCTATGAACAGTACAACACCATAAAAAAAAAAGAAAAAGAAAAAAAAATTTTAATACCATGAACAGTAAAAAAAAAAAAAAAAAAAAAAAAAAGAAAAAAAAAAAAAAATTCGTCATCCAAAAATTCTCAGGATAATAGATTTTGCAGGATTAATAAGTTTTGTTTTAGAAGTACACCTGCCTATTTTGGTGAGATTATGAACAGTTTTTAGGCGGAAGCACATGCACACACTTTGAATAATAAATATATAAATAATGCCTTGCTATAATATAAATATGTTAAAAATATAGATTTATTTAATTAAAAAAGAAAAAAATTAGAATTTTTTTTTATTATGACAACATTTAATAGGGCAACGGGCAACGGGCGTACCTGTTACGGAGTTCCTATGTGGTTTTAAGAACCACTATACCTCCACATCTTAAAATAGTTAAAAATTTGCATAAAATGAAGTTGCTTAAATTAAAGAATGCTAATAATAAAAAAGAAAAACAATTAAGAAGTTAGGAAAAACACCTCTTGCTTGAAGAACAATTAAAGCAAGAGATCGAAAAAGCTAAAGCTAAGGTACAATTAAGAGTTCGTTGACGATGCCCAAAAAAGATTTAAGATACAAGTTAAAGAAAAAAAAAATTAGAGACAACATTTAATAGAAACCGAAAAGATAGTAAAAGACTATCACTTACCGCTTTAAATTACATTATACACAATAGATTGTCAGCCAATCGGAAGCCTGATCTCCTGTTCTCCCAGGCTTCCGATAGGTGAGATTTTTAGAATCTGATGAAAATCTGTCTTTATTTTAATACATAACGTAATTTATTTTAATATATAACATGTTATAATAGTGACCGGAAGGGCCGAATGTCTAGCGCTGGGTGCCACGGGTTCGAGTCCCGACGGTACCATGGATATTTGTTGTGGTTAGAATTCACTTTAAAAAGGAAAGGAACGGTCTAATATGACTGTAAGAGCGTCACGGAGCCCAGTCAGACTTCTCCCCCACATCATTCCCTAACTGTATAGGGGCAACTCAGCTATAGGCACAGTGATGTGGTGTAGTGTAGTAATAGTAGTACATACAATAAATTAATTACTTCTAATAGTTTGTTGTTGTTGTGGCATATTTCGACCTTCGATTATGTGGAAATGTAAACATCTGGTGTAAAGACGGAAACGGACGAATTGATTACTTGACAGGGGTGATGGCCAATTATACTCTGCGAAATGCAATTTTGAACGGAAAACAAAAAAATTATCTTAGAATTATTTTCTAATTTTTCTTTTGATAATATGTAATTTAAAATTTTAATTATTAAAAATGAAATTCTATTGTACGCATTACAATAAAATATAAGTACAACACCAGTTGTCACTTAGTGAAGATATTGGTTTCCGGGCAGACTCTTAGGGATACCAAACCCTTATTTCATTGAGAAAACTCGCCTCAATTTGCATATACGAGATGCTTGTATACATCAATAGTAATCTAGCCTTCTCGATTTTAAAAGCAGTGACTGTAACGGTCGCTGATTCGGACGTGATCCCGGTCAACGAGTAAGTCCCATCTAATATATATATATATTTTTATGTGGAACATCGATAAGCCATGAACCATTTATGTATCCCACAAACAATAGGGTGATGAAGGGAGAACAATGTTTCCCGAAAAGGACTTTTAAAGGTAAGTGGCCTGCATTTGCGTGTCGTGTGAACAAAAATTTGGAAAAATTCCCACCAAGTAGCTTGACTGTCTATGCAAGAAAATTTTACACAGGTTGTCGCGATCGACATCGAATCTCATCGTTTCTGAAAACAGTGATTACAATGATGCCATCTGCGGAATTCGAACCTTCTACACGCTAACTGCACATGTTTCGACTGCACAACGAGTCATTTCATAGTTTAAATATCTTATTTTGTTAAACTTCTAAAATGCATTTATGGGCCTAATGGCCGAGTGTATAGTGCTCTAGCGCTCTCGGTAACACCAGGTTTCGGGTTCGAGCCCCGGTGGTGCCATGGATGTTTGTAGTAGTTTGGAATCCATTTTAAACCAACCATAGGTGCCGCCCTAATATAACTGTAGACCTTTGGGCCTATCTCGAAATCTACCAGTAGGCAGACGGCCTTGGCCCACCATGTGGCTCTTGCGCTAATGATGATGATGAAAAATGCATTTATGCAATGCTTAATTCTAACTAAAAACTAATTAAAATATCATTCATTTAAAGCAAAAATATTATTGGTGGAATAGGAGGCATGACTTGTCAAGGGGGGCAATATTTTCTTTCCTCAAAAGTAAGGCATCGTGTAAATATTTTTTAAACATAAGCAATAATTTTTTCTAAATGAAATAGAAAACATCAGCAACAACAAAATTGAATCATGAAAAAACCTTTTTCCAAGACACAGCTGAATATGAGAATTTTCAACAGTTCCTCTAGAGCAGGGGTCTCCAAACTACGGCCCGCAGGCCAAATTTGGCCAGCCGGAAGATTCTATCCGGCCTGCGGATAGAATTTTAATTTTCCGGTCCGAGGCAAATTAAAAGAAATATAAATTTATACATTATATATCCATCTCCTTTTCTACTTTGATTAAATATTTTTTTCTTCCTTTCTTCAAAGGACTGATGATCTTTTTACTTTCTCTATTTTTGTTCTACAAAACCTAAATCGACGGAAATAGCAAGCACAGACAGCTTTTAATCGGAAAAGATTTGCAAGTTGAATGAATTGAGTTACATTCTAACAATAATCTCAAGCAGTTGTTTCTAAATATGCCAAAGTTAGAGTTTTACAATTCAATATCTCAAATTCAATATCTCACGGCCAGAAAATCAGTGCTCTGTTTGCTTCATCTTATACATGTGAAGAAGTGTTTTCAGCTATGAATCTTGGAAAGAATTATTTCAGAAGTAGACTGACAGATGAGCATTTGTGATTCCTTATAGTGAGGAAGAACCTCACTATAAGGAACTTTTAAAAGGAAATCTCGATTTCATTCTGCTCATTAACATATTTAAATTGTAATACTTGTATATTGTTTTTAAAATTTTAGCAAAATTTTTCTTGGCCGCCGAACTTTTTTTTTTCAATTTTTGGCCCGCGGCCGAAAAAGTTTGGAGACCCCTGCTCTAGAGAGATTGATAAATATATCAGCTGTTTTTCTCTTTTTAATTATACAATTAAAGCACATGAGCCGAGAAAGTTCTAGAAACAGTATGAATGAATAAGAAAACGACCTGCTCATTTTGTTTACGATATATTGAAATATAAATTTACGGAGTTATCTCGTTGGAATATTTGATAAGAGAATTCACATTTTAAGTCAAAAAGTTTTGCTTTCAAAAGTAATTAAAAAATTATTGTTTTCAAAAGTAAGTCAAAAGTAGTATACTAGAGGTGTTTAAAAAAAAAAATTTTAGTATATTGGAAGCAATGTAGTTAAAATATTTAACTACAAAAATCTTTTTGAGATAAATTTCTTTTCTTAGTTCTGATGATATTAGAGAATACTTTCAATTCAAAACAAATTATGAATTATATATAATGTTTTATATCCATCTATATATTGTTTATCTATCTATCTATATACTTAATATTTATCTATCTATCTAACTATATACTTAATATCTACCATCTATCTATATATTTATTATCTATCTATCTATCTATTTAATATCCATCTATCTATCTATATATATATATTAATTTATATATCTATATATACTATCTATATGCTTAATATATATATATATATATATATATATATACATATCTATCTATCTATATATATATTATTTATTTATCTATCTATATATATATATAGATGTGAAAATTGAGCAGGCAGTTTGATTTTAACGGGAGGGGGAAGGGTGGTAAGGTACGTAACTTTTTTTTACCGGAAGGAAGGAATAAGTAAGTCTCAAGAGTTAATAATAACCAAAATACGAATTATGATAAATAAATGTATTAATTTTATTAAAAATACGTTTTTTGAATACATCTTTTAATTTATTCAACTGACAATAATCATGCAGCTATAATAATACGATTATATGCTTTAAATTATGTTGGGAAATTTAAAGCAAATTATTTCATATAGCCACTCTATGACCGATTGTCATATTAAACATCAAATAACCAATTCATTCTAATAACGGAACAGGCGAATTCATATAATAACCAAAAAAAAAAAAAAATCATTTCTTCTTTTCCTACTCCAGAAATAATAATTTTTCCAGATTTCACTCTCTATCATCAAAAAAAAAAAAACCGGAACGACACTCGGAAAGTAAAAATCCGGAAACGAAAGAGAAATACATATATATGAAAAAAAAAAAAAAAAACTCAACATCCGCCTTCCCTAACAAAAAATATTAATACAAAAAAAAAAAAAAAAAAAAAAGAAAAGAAAGAAAAGAAAAAGTTACGACGCTCCTCCCCTCCTGCAAGTGGTGGAACGCGCGACGAGCATGAAACCACGTGACTCTGTTTATTGTGTCGGTTACATCAACGCGAACAGTTCCTCCATTTGCCGAACTTTTTTTCCCCGTTTTACGATTTTCGAATGTTTCAAAAATGGATGGTTAATTTCCACTGACGATTTCTGATGTTCGAATGTTCCTTTCCGAGGAAGGTGTGCTTTCGATTATTCCTCATAGCCATAGCAAAGCAGCTTTAGGCTTTCTTCTTCTGGGCACACTAGTGACCTAATTTCGGTCCGACTCGATTTTTAACCCAGTTTTTCCTCGCGCCTGCGCCGTAGCGCTCTGCACAGCGAAAGTGAAGTTGTTGCGGACAGAACGGAGCGATCTCGGAAGCGTAACATTAAGCCTTGCCCTTGATCCGAAGCGGCTCTACTTCTCGACCTGCGACTTCTTTTTTTTTTTTTTTTTTTTTCTTCGTTCGGAACCTTTCTTTTTTTTTTTTTTTTTCGCCTTTTCCGACAACAAGTTGTGTGTGTGCTGTGCTGTAATTGTTTTTTGTGTGTGGATGTTTACGCTCTCTATCTGAGAACGAAGGAAAGACCTTCGGATTGGAGAAACCAACGGTGATCGTTTGTGTGAATCGCACGCCGGTGCTGAGTGTTGGCGGCGAAGTTATGTTGGTGGATGGGACCAACTCCGCAGCCGACATGAGCAGTGATTCCACCGTTACCACGGTGGGCCCCCAACCCAGTCAGGATGACCCCATCGAAATAACAGGTATGTACTTTTTTTTTTTATATTCTTAACTTCTTGCTAAATTTTTAATAAAAAAAAAAAACACATAAATTTGTTAACATTTTGAAGAGAAAATTTCATTTTTTCCTATATTCTATAATAATTCTAATACATGACGTAGAGGATTAAAAATCCTACATTCTAGATCTATGGCTGTGTCACTAAATGAATATGGCGTTTACTATCAGTTCTTATAGTGCAAGTCCAGATCTGTCACTTTCAGTTCTGTTAGTTAAGATGAATTTGCAATTGTAGTTTATATTGTGTGCAAATTGCAGTTTGTATTTTCTATAATTGTGAATATTTAATAAATTTTTATTATTAACTTCCTACTGAATTTTTAATATGAAACACATATAATTTGTTAACATTTTGAAGAAAAAATTTTATTTTTCTATGTTCTATAATAATTTTTGCGCGCCTAAATGATGTAGAGGATTAAAAAATCTACGTTCTAGATCTATGGCTGTGTCAATAAATGAATATGGCGCTTACGGTCAGTTCTTATAGTGCACTGTCACTTTTGACTTGCAGTCAAGATGAATTTGCAGGCTTAAGTTTGTTTTATTAAATATCCATAATTATAGGCAAATTTTTATTCTTTTATTAAATATCCATAATTATAGAGCAAGTTTTTATTCTTTTAACTTCCTACTTTTTTAATATAAAATACATTTTTATTTCATTTATCATTTTGTCTCTCATGCCCACAATAATTTTTGTAAATGACGTAGAGGCTGATAGGCTCCGCCATATTTTTTTTTTTTTTTTTGCTGTGTCAGTGATAGGCTTACGATCAGTTCTTATAGTGTAAAAGTCTAGATCTGTCACTTTTAATTATGTAGTCAAGATGAATTTGCAAACTTAGTTTGTATTATTAAATATCCACAATTTTAGAACAAGGTTTAATTGTTGTATTTTAAAAAAGCATTTGAATAAATTAAATTAAAGCATACATCTCAAAGTATCAAGTCAAGTTTTGATGCATCTTATGCGAGTTGATTTTCTTGGACTAAATTTTAACGAATAAAAAAATTTTAGAATATATATTTTTCTTCAAAATGTTTACAAAGTGTATGTGTTTATTTTAATCATTGTTTCTTAAATTTTGTTTCAGAACTTATCTAAACCTTTATGTATTTTTCTGACATATATGTTATTTTCTTCTAAGTTGTTTCTTAATAGTTTATAGAATTAAAAAAAGTTTACATACAATAATATGAATTTGTATGGTGTAAATTTTTTTATTGAAAATTTACATTGAAGTGCTTATTATGGTATTATTTGTTGATGTGTGAAAACTTTATGTAAAACTTATCAATGAATATAAAGTGCTTTCTTTACGAGACTGAAAATATGGTGATGAAAATGAGGTGAAATAAAAATTTTTGTCACTGATTTTACCCATATATATATATCCTATTTTTATGAATTTTATATGTACACATTTAACAGTATTTCTATGTGTATTATTTTGCCAAGGGGAGAGTTTTATTGAATATAGGTTATTTTTATTCTTCTTTATTTAAAAATAATTATTGGTAGTGTTTTATTTTAACTTACTATGTAAAAAGTGCACTTTTATAATATTTTTTTCAATGTCTATGTAAAACTATGAATTTCATAGATATTTATGCATTAAAAAAAAATTTATTTCCAATAATTAGTAGTTTTATTATTAAATATTTATTTATTTTATTTCCAATAATAAAATTTAAATGATCTTAATTACTGAGTCAAAAGTAGAATTACAAATCCAGTATCGCCTGCGTCGTTCGGTGTCAATTTGGATTGCATACTTTATTATTGCTTGCATCTCCAAATTATTACATGTTTATTTCATTCAAGTTCAAACAAAAGTATCACTTAGAGCACTGTTTCATAACTTTGTTTATATCTGAAGAAAAAATTCAATTTACAAATATGGCGCGGGAAGCCGGCTTGAGTGTAAACAAACCCACATTTCTTTTTGGCGCTATCGGCAAGTGTGTCTTTAGGTGAAACTTTATAAATACAAATTTTTTTTTTTTTTTTTCATTTTTTAAAAATGTTATATCAACTGTTGAAAAGTTTTAAGTAAAGAACAAAAAAATAAAATACCAGTAAAAAAATTGTAATCGGCAGAGACCATGTACAGGTTATCCATAAAATTTAAAATTTAATGTAAGAACAAAAACGCATCACAGCAATCATAAACAAAGAAAGAAAAGTATCAATAAATTATGTTCATCAGTTAGTATTCAAAATTGAAAAAAAGAAAACATCAAATAAAAAAAATTATAGAATTCCAAACGATTTAATAAAAAGGCATGTGAAAGTAATTTAAATAAACCAAGCAGAAATGGTGAAAGTGATTCATCACATTACTTGACCAACTCTTCCCCAAAACAATACCTACATATTTTTGGGTAATACATTTAAAAGTTTAATTATTATTTAAGTAATATTAAATACAGATACTAAAATAATTACAATTTTCAAAATTTATTCAACACTATGTATATTTACTATAAAAAAGTTAATTTTTGTGATGATTATTTTCAAATAAAAGTTATACTTTTACTTTTTAAACATTTTGTAATTATATTTGTTTATAAAAGTTTATTTATTTCAATAAAAGGAAATTAATATGTTTGTTTTCTCAGATTCTAAGTTTTTGTGTATAAATGCATTATTGTTTTCTGTGATAATTATATAGTTCTTTATGTGTTTAAAATTGTGCTATATTTTTATGATATTGAAAGAGTTAAAATGTTTGTATATCAAATCTTCATAAGTTAATAATCTATGTTAAATAAAATTTTTTGATGAATATAGAATGCTTTCTTTATGAGACTGAAAATATGCTGATGATCTCTATGATGAAAATGCGGTGAAATAAAAAATTTTGTCGCTGCTTTTTACCCATATATATCCAATTTTTATGAATTTTATATGTACGTATTGAACAGTATTTCTACGTATATATATCATTTTTGCTAAGTTGAGAGTTTTATTGAATATATGCTATTTTTATTCTTTATTTGAAAATAATTATTGGGAGTGTTTTATTATAACTTTGTATATAAAAAAGTGCACTTTAAAATCTTTTTTTTATGCCTATGTGAAACCTTATGAATTTTTTATAGATATTTGCTTATTTTTTAAAATTAAAAAATAAATTAAACAATAATATCTAAATTATATCTGAATTCTCAATAAATTAAAAAACTCTCGAACTTTTACTTACTCTTCTATGCTGTTCTTTATATTGAATGAACTTTAACCTTAAATCTTTTATAATTCTGAATTTCAAATTTGCTTTTTATAAATCTTATTTATATTTAAAATTAAAAATATATATTTCTTAGCATTCCTGTTAATTATTCGTAAAAGTGAACATATAATTTTTTAATTAAACTGTATTTTTTAAATTTATTAACAATATTCTTCAATAATGAAATTAAGCTATGGATTCAACAATTCGAATTTTAAAAATGTGCATCAGAACTGAGTGATGTATTTTCGTCATGAATTTTTAGAATTTCTAAGGAATATTTTTTTATGATTCTTATTATAATTATCGAGGAAAATCTGCAATAACATGACAAAATTCAATATCCATTATATACGTAACACTTTAAATTATGATGATTTATTTGTATGAAAAGAAATTTTATTTTTTACGAATTTTTTTTTTAACGAAAACTTGAGTACCTAATAACATTATATATAAAACAGCAGATATTAAGGTTTTTATAAATTTTTTTTACATTCTGATACTATTCGCCTTTTTTAAAAATTTGTTAATTAAACTCAAATCAAATTTTTTGATAACTTTCATAATTTTTATCTATTAAATAAAGTTTTTGCTTATTTATCCAGTATTTTGTTTAATGCTTTTTTTATTGTTTTTGTTGATTTGGAAGAACATGTTTTAATATCTTTTATCATATTCATATTTTTGCATTCTTGTATTTCCAGTTTTTTCTTTTTCTTTTCTTTCCTGTTTGATATTTCCACATTTTTTCAACTGTCTTGTGGTTTTATATTTCTTTTCATTTTATCATATTCTATGAAGGTATGATGTTTCTTTTTTTTCTCAGTAATACATTCCATAATATTCCATTTCAAAATTTATAATTAATTTTCCTATATGTAACCTGAATATTTCAGTTTAAAATATAATCCCTAATCTACAATTATGTATAATATATGAGATATGAAGTACTTTTTTAAGTAGTTTTTTATTTTTCAATAGTCTTATGAACTTAAATTATAAAAAATATTGAGATACTGAAATAATTTTGTATTTATGGCTTTAAACATTTATAATTAATTTAAATATTTATATATAAAATAAATTTAAATATTTCTGCATCTCATGATATAAAAATAAAAAGTATTAAATATTTCTGCAGATATCTATATATATATATATGCTCCAACAGAACAGAAGCTGCACCCCTCTTCCCTCGTTTCATGAGGGACACAACAACAAGAATTGAAAAATATATTACTGATATTCATAGTAATGTAAAAAAAAAAGTGCAGTATTATTTAATCAATAGTTTCTAATATTTAAAATTTATTTTGTTATCCATTTTGTTAAATACTTTAATTCAATTGTACAGAACTATGCAATTGAATTTATTGATAAATTTATTAAAAGTTAAATTTTCTTTTCTTTTATGTGAAGTGTAAAAGTCTTGGTTTTTATAGTAACCAAATAAAAAGAATAATTTTCTTAAAGCATAATATGAATTATTATGCTTTAATTATTCAGAAATCTTACTGCATAATATTTCTCAATATTTAAAATGTAGTAATGCCTTATATATATATATATATATTATTGCTTTTTGTGATCAGATATAAATAATTTAGCTATTAATAATTTTTTTGAATTTGTATTTTATGAATTAGCTAGTTAATTTTTTAAATTTATATTAATATTTGATTATGAAATTTTAATGTAATGTTTAGGTATTTGATCATTTCATTTTATTCTTATTAACTAGTTGTTGAACCTATTAATCAAAATAAATGTAATTAATTTGAATCGTATTTGCCTCAAGCTAAATAAGAAGATTAGCTTCATATTTTTTAAGTAAAATGTTTAGTTTTAGTAATTTTTATCTATTTATAGTAATAAAGTATTTGTACTGCTTCTTCACTATACTGATGGGAAATTTTTATTCTTGTAAAAGATTTGATTTATCAATATTTTGATAAAATATGATTCTATTTATTTTTAAATACATTGAGTATCTGAATTTTTCTCTTGAATTTTATGACGACTTATGTATTTGTTTGTTAATATAATTTGAATGAACAAAGATATTTACTGATACAGACTAAGATTATTAGTTTTGTATTAATAATCTCATTTGATCTACAAATTGTTCTCTATTCAAAATTATGATAACATTTGAATTCATTTTTTGGAAAATGGTAGAATTTACTATTGATTGAGTTTATTTATGACTTTTTTGTGGAAGTAAACTTGATTTAGATCTACCTACTGTTTTCTCTTATTTATGAGAATATGAATTATATATTTTGAAAGAATTAGATTTGCTTGATTGTTGCAATCAACTATTTTAAAGTTGATTATCTATTCTTGCATATCAAAGAATATTGTCTTTTTTCTGCTGCTTTTTAATAGCAGTTTTTTTAACAATATTCATTAACCTCTAAATATTGCTGGCTCTGATGACTCGCAACTGCTGAAATCAGAATCTTGCCTCATCTGCAGGCTAGAAACAGCAGTTATTTATTCAACTTTTATTTTTCCAGATGAAATTAAAGCATCGCAGTTAAAGCGACAGAAAAACTATGAAATTGCATATCTAATATTGAGAGAATTGTTGTCAGGTACTATATTATTTTGTCATTCTTTATTTTCAGCATTTTGATGATTTTCAAAAATTCTATTCTTTTTTTCTTTCCTTTTCGTGTCTTTCTCACTGTAAGTTCTACTGTGTATGTATTACTTTCATACTTATATTTTTAAACTTCATATTTTTATTATTAGGATTGACTCTTTAAATCTTTTTTTTTTTTTTTTTTTTTTTTTTTTTTAGTTTCATGTTATAATTGATTAAATAATAGAATAGTAATATACATCTGTGTTTATCAAAATCATGCATATAATTAATTTATATTGTACTACACATTTCTTCAAGTTATTATTTATTTATTGATTGCTTTATATTATATTTTTATTCTCTGCTAATTTCATACAAATAATTGCGGATCGCAATCGAAACATCGAAAACCGGTTTATCGAATTTGTAAAAAAATTTTTTAATCGCTTTGTGTTCTTTATCATCAACGCTCACTGCATGAATAGGAAAATGATTTGTGGGGGAACACAGCATGTTGCATTTCGGCTGCTATCAAACGATAATCTTTTTAACTTACCTCCCCTTCCCAATATACCTTTTACCCTCCCAACTGAAAGTCCTTGTCTACTCTTTGACATTGACTGGGCTCTTTTCTTTTCTTTTTTTTTTTTGGTGAAGCCGTTGCTTCAGGTAGAAAACCAGGAACCGTTATTTATTCCTCGCTGTTTTTATTAGGAGAAGCGAGTTGAGCTGTTTCGGAAATAACTTCCGCTCTTCAGAATTGTGTGGTAGAAAAATGTGTTCTTCCCGTTTCGGAGAAAAAATTATTAAATTTTGGAGAAAAAAACCTTTCACAATAATAATATTTGGTAATTCGTTTGAATAATATTTATTATTTTTTTTTTTTTTTTTTTTTAGAAAGATATAATTTGCGGCGTGATGTCACAGTTAATTTCGTTGAAAGTAAAATCAACGTTGAGAATTTGATTGTAAATCGATTGCAATTTTAATCGATTAATTTGTATACCAAATGTCTTTGTATACCAAGACTTGCGACTTTTTTATCATTGGCATTTTAATTTTGCATTTAGATAAATCTGAAAGAAATTAGTGCAAAAAAAGTACGGCATCAAGGTGAAAAATTTCCAAATATCGAAAATCCTGTGATTTCAAACTATGGAAATTTTTTTGCGACTTAAAATTAATGTTACCGATTAATAAACTAAAATACATTTGTAAAAAAATCCTTGATATGTTTTGGATGATGTTAGGAAGTTATAAAAATTGGCAGATGGCAACTTGGAGAAAAAAAGTTTAAAGTCGTCAGCTGATTACACCATTTGACAGAATAAATAAACTCAAAAGCACATCTCTCTTATTCTTGACACAAATTCAAGTTTTGTGGGTACAGAAGTGGTTTATGCTCGTGCATTTTAATGCAATATCGAGAGAATTACACTTATATTTATCAATTACTGAACAAGGCAAAATAAAAGGTTTTATTTGATGCTGGTTGCAGTGCGACTGAAATTGCACGAAAATTTTAACATTGATGGCTAGCTATGGCCATGGTTTGATCTCATTTGCAGTCGGTGATGCAACTGAAATTGTTTTTATCGAAAACAAAATGAAGTCCATGTTATATCAGGACATGTTAGTATATAATTTGATGCTGTTTATTCCCCTGATTACATCAGGAGATCGGACATGTCAAAAGACAAAACGTTTGGACGTTTCGTGCTCTACAAAATTCTAGATGAAGGTACACGAGATAAAACCTCTTCAAAGGCCGCGTCTTGATGGCTAGTTGGCTAGCGCTCTGGCCTTTGGTGCCACAAGCTTCAGATTTGAATTCTGGCGGTGGCATGAATGTTTGTGAGTGTTTCGGAATCCGCGTTAAACTGTAGATCTCGGTCTAATGAGCCTAAAGTGTGAACAAAACTGTGTATTACTAAAAATGAATAATATCGACTATTTTATTGAATTCTATATTCTATCGAATCATATTTTTCCCCAAACTTCAACTGTATCGTAATTTTTCTAAAACTCTCATAGAATTGTATATTTTTTTTAAATGTATTTTTGTTGCGATTTCCTTATAACATGACGTAATCTTACATATCATAAAAAAATGTATATTTCGTGTAATTTTTGCGACGTTATACTTTTTTTCCACGGCCATATATATATATATATATATATATATATATATATATATATATATAGATATATAGTGTTGAATGTATTGAGTCATAGATAACTATATATTCAAAATTACAGAAAATTGTGTATCTTAACTAGATAGTATCGTAATTACAGTAATTGCATCGTTATTGTTAGTTACATGAAGTGACAAAAGATGCAAAAATTGAATTAAATTAAGAATATATGAGAATGAATGAAGAATTCGTCATGAGAAAAGAGTATGACATCCGAGAAGAAAATGTATTTTTGTCGATCTGTGAAAGACTGAACGTAAATGAAGCATCCTTTAATATGTTGTAAATTATATTTAAAATTTATCTGTTTTTTTATCCCCCCCCCCCTGGAGTTGCATATTACCAGTATTTTTCAAGTAGCTCAATTGTTTAATTACAAAAATTATGAAATCAAAGCATTTTTCAAATGCTAATGAATTTTTTTATTTTATTTTTTACTGTGGTGTAATAAGTCTACTTGAGTGCATTTCCTTCAAAGTTGTTGTAAAAATAATAATTTTTTTTTCCCCATCCGGAGTATTACCAAATAATTTGGTCTTGAATCTTCGATTTCATAGTTAAATAGTTAATGCGAAAAGAGTTACAATGTTGCGAAAGTATTGCAATATTGCTTCTTGCAGATATTAAATTGCAAGAATGCTGCTTAAGAATCAGCAATTCCTAGTATCAGAAGAAAGAATAATTAATTATAATTTAGAAATTTATACTTGTTAAAGCCTAAAATCATCATTTTTTAAACAAAATTTTGTATATGTGTTATTAAAATCATAATTCACTAAAAATAGTCGTTTAATTTCTATCTGTAAGATGTGACGACCGTTTTGCACATCTCTGCTTTTGAGTAGCTGCAAATGATATAATGAATCAATGGATTTAATTGCTGTCTTTTTTTTTTAAATTGATATAAATTGCATCTCTTTGGTACTTTCCCCATCCTCAAAGTTTTTAAGAAGCCCTCTTGTGGCAAGACTGCGAAGTCATAAGGATTGTAGCAAGGTCAACTGTTACATACACTGAATTATTAAACAAATATATTCCATTTCTTTTTAAAAATAGTAATAAATGAATAAATATATTAATAACACAATGTTTTAAAAAAAAGCAAATAAAAATTTGTAGAGCGTACTATTACATTCTTCCAATAAGTGCTTTGGGATTGGATTCCACCTTTTAAGCATGATTAAAATGATTTTTATTAATCTATTTTATGTATATAATCAGTCAAAAATGTTGACAAATAAATTTAGACGTAAACCAACACGTGCATTTTAATGTAAAAGATAACAGCATTTTCATCTGCGTTGTTTTAGGGCATTTTTAAAATGGAACATTCCCCCCCTCCTCCTCCTCTTATTAGCAGTCGTAACCATTGAATAATGATCTAAATCAGGGGTGGCCAACCCGCGGGCCGCATGTGGCCCGCCTTGAACATTTTTCCGGTCCCGTGAGATGTATCACACTTTTACAAAATATATTTATTTTATAATGGCCAAAGTAGTGAAACACAGTGTATTAAAAAATAATTATGTGTGCATCCCTGTATTCCAGAATTAACCGTCGAAATGATAAAAAAAACAACTTTGATTTTAAACTAATATTGCGAATATAGGACAGATAGTGCCTGTTTTATGGATGAGTTTACAGTTATGAGTTCGCAGAGTAATTCAATTATAGTGTGCGAACTCATGACGCGCGCGCATCGATTTGCAAAAAGCTAAGTGAAAGAGCGGAGAAACAAATGTCGCACTAGTAAAATAAAATATTTTTTAATTATTTCATTTTAGTCAAATAAAAATAAATAATTTTTAATAATTTCTTATAATTATATATAAAATATGTAATTTATATATAATTACATATTTTATATTTCATTTTTAGTGTTATATATATTTCTTTATAACGTGCGTTTAGTATCCTTATTATATTATCTATGTTTACACGTAAGAATCACAGTAAACATAATAATTCATTCTGCTTCAATGTTTCACTCCACAAAAATGTCTATAGTTGGTGTCTAAATCTAATAGGGGGGATATATAATTTTAGACGCGCCCTCGGAGTTGGGATGCATTTCCAAAGTGGCTCGCAAGATTATTTGTGTTGGCCACCCCTGATCTAAATTTTAAATGTTTGCATTTTTTTATGAAACGAAAGCTGTATAAAATTTTTAGTTTTTAATTCGTTCATCAAAACTTGAAATTTTTTCGACCACACCACTAATTATTGTTATTATTTAAGTAAATTGGACACGATTGTGCTGCTATGTATGTGTTGTGATAATTTTTCTTCGGTTTGGAGGTGTTGGCGATTGTCATTTGGCTACGGATTGGCGATAGTGCGATCCATAAGGAAATGCTCCCCAGTAGTGGTCGCTGCTGTTACAGTAAAAGAATGTTGGCAGGTAGCGGTATTTTACCAACCCACCGAACCAGTAAGGGAGGGCGGGGGGCGAATGGAACATTTTCTCGCCGCCCCCCTCCCAATTCGACCATCGCAAATTGCCCCGCGGCCATAACGCATTCAGCCAAGCATCAGACAACAGTAGTGGTACGAAAGCAGTTTTCCTAGCCCTCTCTCAAAGGTCGTGAGGTCGGAGCTCATTGGGCAACGGTGTAGACTAAATTCTTTCTTGAAAAGTTTATTTTTTTATTATGAGCTTTCACTCTGGTGCACTAATTCGATGATTTAAAAACTTCAGCTTTAAATCTTTAAGCGTTTTATTGTTATTATTTTTTTTTTGAAAGTTTTCCTGTGATATTAGAATGGAAATCACTCTCTGTAAAAGTTTTTTTTTTTTGTTTTAATTAATGTTGGCGATTGCTAGGATAGGGTTAATTTGTGTTCCCTGATTAACATTACAGTCACATGCATTCTGTTGTTGGAATGGAATGGAGGAAACTTCTTTTTAACGGGATTTCACGCGTGTCCTTGAAATGACCTTGACGTGAAGTTTGACGCTATGAATTCTTATGTTCACTTATTGGTTATTGTGATTCTCCTGAGCAAAGATTGAAATTGAAAACTGACTTTTATTTCATTAAGGCCATCTGTTAGAATAGAATATGCAGTTTCTCCGCAGAGTCAAAATTTCCCTTCCAATCGTTTTGTTTCTATTCTTTATTTTTTTATTAATTAAAATAAAAATAATTAATAAGTAAATTTTTTTAATAAATGAACAATATATATATATATATATATATCTAATATGTAAAATTCTCGTGTCACAGTGTTTGTTGCCAAAATCTTCCGAAACGGCTTGACCGATTCTTATGAAAAATTTTGTGCATATTTGGTAGGTCTGCGAATCGGTCGTAATCTATTTTTAACCCTAAGTGATAAGGGTGGTCCACCCCTAAATATTTTTAAAAATTTCTTTCGTAAAACAATGTAGTTTTTTTTTTCAATTTCTTAGTCATGACATTACAGCACGTGTGATTAAACAAAAATTAAAGTCTTTAATCGGCTTCATTTTTTTTACTTTTATTTAATTAAATGATCTTATATAAATCAACACATGTTGTGAACTCGCGCCAACAACTGCCGTTGCTTTACCTGTATATATTATACGCAACGTTTTTGTTATATTCTTTGCACGTGTAGCATTAAATTATTTTACACGTGTAGCGTGTGTTAATATTTAGTTAAGCAAAATTGGCAACTTTTATTATTGTTCTAAGAAAAATAAAGATGGCTGCTATTGCGTTTTAGCTTACAGGTGTAATTGTGTTGTAATTTACTTTATTGTGGCGAATCTGAGATTCCAGTAAAGTAAGTGTTATTTGCAATTCGAAAGCATAAACTTATAACGACAAACTATTTAGCGGCACTCTGTTACACCTTTCAGGTGATTTCAGGCAAATATTTCCTGCCATTCCACGTTCAACGTACGCCGATGAGATCAACGCTTGCTTAAAATCATCGTCACTGTGGCGTAATGTTGAAAAATTACAACTAAAAGTAAGCATGCGCGTTCAAATGCTTCAAGATCCATCCG
The DNA here is from genome assembly GCA_021605095.1 of Caerostris extrusa. NCBI lineage: Eukaryota > Metazoa > Arthropoda > Arachnida > Araneae > Araneidae > Caerostris > Caerostris extrusa. Next base: position 40,028 of record BPLR01004473.1, on the reverse strand, counting down.
CTGAAACATTCTCTAAACAACTATTAGATAATGGCGATGGAAAAATTGCTGTACATGAAAATACTGGATGCATAAAATTTCCGACAGATTTCTGCACAATCATCGACTCGCAAAATAATCTCATCGACCACATATTTCCCGATGTATGCACACAATTCCAAAATCTTGATTGGTTGGCAGAAAGAGCAATTTTGGCAGCAAAAGATGTGGACGTCAATGGTTTAAATTCCAAGATACAACAGTTGTTGCCAGGGAACTTGGTGTCATACAAATCTATCGATAAAGTTTGCGATGCCAATGAAGCTGTAAATTATCAATTGAGTTTTTGAATTCATTGGATTTGCCAGGCATGCCACCGCATCATTTACAATTAAAGGTTGGATCTCCGGTTATTTTGATTCGTAATTTGAACCCACCATGGCTGTGCAATGGAACACGATTAGTCATTAAAAACTTAATGAAAAACGCTATCGAAACCAGCATTTTGAATGGCAAGTACCGAGGCGAAAATATATTGCTGCCCCGAATCCCTATGATTCCCACAGATGTGCCAATTGAATTCAAACGTATTCAATTTCCAATTAGATTGGCATTCGCAATGACAATCAATAAGTCTAAGGCCAAACGATGTCTGTTTGTGGCTTAGATTTGGGCACACCATGTTTTTCCATCGGACAACTATACGTGGCATGTTCGCGTGTGGGTAAACCATCCAGTTTGTTTGTGCTGGCTAAAGACGGACTAACCAAAAATATCGTACACTCCATTGCACTTAGAGATTGATGTTGATTATTTTTTTATTGCCATAATTAGTAGTAAATATGTAAATAACTATTTCTGATGCATATACAGCTATTATATAATGTAATTTAAAATATATTTATTAATTTGATAAAATATAAAGAATGAAATAAATAAATGGTTAGTGTATTATCATTTTATACGCCGTTATTGTCTGCAACGGTCCCTTCCTCTTCCAATCATAACCATATTTCCACACACTTATAGTAAGTTAGTTTTTTTTTATTTAACTGAAAAAATATTTTATAGAAATAATGTATATGGCAAAACAACGTTTGCCGGGTCAACTAGTATATATATATATTAACCAGCGGACGCTTAAGAAACTTCTCTCATTCACCAAACAGGAGATAGTATGCAACCATGGTTCTGGCAAATCGTAAAACGTTATAATAGAATAATCATAGTTTAAACTTAAAATTTCTGTGCTCGCAGCGTCATTTATCAAAGTGTCTTTTCAAATTATGACTTGCATTTAGAAAAGGCGTAATTCAACGAATTCATTGAGATGAACCTTGTAACCATATTATTAATTCGTTGATTATTAGTAGTACAAATTGAACGCTATTAATAGTAACTAGTTTTTTTTACCTTTATTTAAAAATATCGTCGTTCCAGTTAAATTAATAGCGCCCTGGTGGTCAGTTGGCTATCATTCTGGCCATTGTTATCATGGGCTTCAGGTTCGAATTTCTGCGTTGCCATGGAGGGATACTCGTTAGTGGTTCAGAATCCACGTTAAACTGTAACTCTGGCGCTCGGTACCACAGGTTTCGGGTTCGAGTCCCAGTGGTGACATGGATGTTTGTAGTGGTTCGGAATCCCGCTTAAAGCCGCAGTTCCCGGTCTAATAGGATCGTAGAGCTTGTTACTCGCGTCCGTCGCATATATTCAAGCTACACTTTCCCCCTGCGTAGTGCTAAATGAGTAACAGCGGCCTTGCTTACGGCATAAAGATTAACTGTCTCTATATTGCCAGAATGATAGAATGTTAGAAAAACACGTTAAACTGTAGGTCCCGGTCTAATTATTCCAAACTGTTGTAAAAAATGAGTGCAGAGCGACATAACCGAAAAAACCAAACCAGTTAAATTAATTGTCTCATGTTAAAAAAAAATAAATTATTTATTTATAATTAAGAATCTCCTATTATAAAGTAAGCCTGTGGCACCGGGTGCCACAGCGCTACTCACTTGCCCAACAGGTCTCATATATATTTTGTCGAAAGGCAAGGGGAATCAGTACAAAAATGACAGTGGCGACTAAGCGGGCATCCAGGATTTTTATTTTGAGATCCAGGATACCAGGATTTTATCTGAGGGCGAGTGCTCTACAAAATAAAACGTAATCCTTTATGAAAGCTCGATAAGTCATAGAATGTCGACTTCAGATACCATTTTTTATTACTTATAGTTTAGTAATAAAAATGGTATCTGAAGTCGACATTCTATGTATTAATTATTTTATTAAGAACTTTGCATGCACTCATTAGGTTCCAATACATAAAAAAAGACAACATTGATATTATAGAAGTATTGCTCAAAAAATAAAAATTTAATTTCTACAAAAAAAAAATTGCATAAGCAAAATTATAAATTAAAATTCAATTCTCTTTTGCTAGCTCGTCGATTACGTAGCTTATGTCAACTTTATTATTTCGATGAATATTGAATAAAACTAAACCAGGAAAAACGAACGAGCCAATCAACGCATCTGGCGCTATCAAAAACACTGATTCATTGAAATCCTAAATATTTAACAAAAAACAATGGGGCCTAAATGGGAAATGGTCATAATTTTAAACACGTGCGCATATTTCACTTATGGGCTTATGAGTGGTAACGTGCGCCGCTGGTAGTATGAGGGCGGAGTTTCAATCCGCTGGCAGCATTGTTGTAGACACTGTTTTTCAAAAACGTGGTGACTCGATGGCGTTTGGGATGTTCAGCATCTTGTTACGTGATACAAGTCAGTCAGGCACATTGGTCTATATGCTCGTAGGCCTGTCAGCTGTGTTCCACTTCCCGCAACTCACAGTCGCCTGCGATTAACCTGGAGTAAAAGAGCATGCATTGTGGACACCGCAACAGTGATCTTGTGTGTGATGTTTTCCGACGAGTCAGGTTTAGTTTGCAGTCTGATTCTCGCCGGACTTTCATATGGAGAGCGCCAAGTACCCGTTACCACCAAGAGAACACCATTGAACGACACCGTTACGGTGGTGCAGGATCTCGTTTGGGGAGGAATTATTCTTGGTTCCAGAACTGACCTGCATGTTCAGAGTGCAACGATGACGGCCACATCTATCAGGATGTCATTCTGGAACAACATGTACGTTTGTGTCGGGGCTCCATGGGTGCTTAATTTCTGTTTATGGATAACAACGCCCGTCCTCACCGTGCAAACATTGTAGACGAATGCCTTCAATTGGAGGATATCACTCGTATGGATTGGCCAGCATACTCACCGGACTTGAATCAATAGAGCATGTGTGGGATATGCTTGGCCGACGAATTGTAGCCCGTCAACCCCCTCCCACCTTGTTACGTATTTCTAACAGGAGGTAATTTTCTGGATTATCTCTTATACGATACGCTCATGCGGGGTAGTTTTCCCTAAAAGTCCTTCCGGGGCAGGCACTGACCTCCATCTTCGCCGTCAAGGAGCTAAATAAGACTTCTACCTACTGGTGCTCCATCCCAACAGTAGCTGTCCTAACTCCTTTCCTCCTTCCATGAGATCACACGGGTTCTTGGACTGGGTCTAGATGTTGCTGCCTACCAAGTGTTATAAAAACATCACACTTCAAGCCAAACTTCGAGTCAAGTCAGATTTAATAGAAGCCCAAGACGTCCTCTTTTCCCTTCATCCGTGAGTAGACTACTCATGGGGTGGCCATCCGTGCTGCCGGACACTGAGGATTAATCACTTCAACACAACTCATGAGCTTGTAGGAGAAATGCCAGTTAGCATTTTACCTCTTTATTAAAATTGTAAGGAATTGAGAACCAGCAGAAACGTTAAATATGAGCAATACGTATGTCCACCACAGGTTTGGGGTTGGAATCCCGGTGGTGCTATGGATATTTGTAGTGGTTCGGAATCCACTTTAAGTCGCACCCGATCTCATATGACTGTGGAGACCGTCACAGAGCCCGATCAGACTTTTACCCGCATCATTCCAAAACTGCAAAAGGGCAACTCAGCTCTAGACACAGTGATGTGATGTGGTATAGTAATAATAGTAATACGTATGTCTGAAAACGGCGAAAGGTTTCCATTCTTTTTATTGTCGAACTCGGACGTACTTGTTGATGTGACATAAACATCAGTAGTTTCTTTTGGTCTCGCTTCGATCTAATGTCTTCCTTTCATGAACGCCAAATACTATGCCAAGCTGTTATATAAAAAATATAGCATGTATGTTTTGAATATAAACGTTTGAAAAGTTAAGGTTTTCTTCTTTTCATTTTGGTGGCCAATTAGCTAGCCCTCTGGCTGTTAGTACCACTGGCTTCAGATTCGATTCCTGGCGATGGCATGGATGTTTGTGAGTAGTTCGGAATCCATTTTAAACTGCAGGTCCCGGTCTGTTTAGCCGCCGTCGTGTGCACAAGATGACCGTAGAGCGACAAGTCAAACCCGATATTTTATTTTTGATACCTTTTTCTTAAAATGTCAAAGAGTGATTTTTTTTCCCCTCTAAATTTATCGTAAGATTTTTGCAATTTTAAAAATGTTTAAACTATTTTGAATGATTGATTGCATTTCGATTAAACTTGAATTTCGCTGAAATAAATTTTGCTTTTGCAGTATGCAGTTTTATTTTTGACAGAAACATTCACCTTTGGATGCATGTTGTAATCGACAAAGATTTATTATGAAAAGTGAATAGCGTGTTATTTTTTCCTTATTCTTTCTAATGAAAGACAGAAAAACACGAATTTCCGCATTTGGCCGGTTCTTTTGAAGAAAATATTCAAGGTTGGCACTTAAACCACGAATCTATTTACGTCATCGTTCTTAACCCCTTCCTCCAATTAGGATAATCCTTTCATTTTGCATGTATATGTCGTCATTATTAAATGAAAAGAAAAAGAAAAGTTTTTCTTTTGTTGGTATAATAGCATAGACTGCGCACAAGTGTCATTATTAAATTGTTTCAAATATTGGAACATTTAAAGCGTTGCCATTATTTTTTTATTTTTGTAACTAATTTTTGTTGTTTTTTATCCCACTCAGTAGACACCAAATCTAGACCAGGGATGGGCAAACTTTTTTCGGTCGCGGGCCAAAAATCAAAGGAAAGAAAAGTATGGTGTGCTAAGATAAATTTTTCTAAAATTTTAAAAACAATATATATGTATTACAATTTAAATTTGTTAATGAGATGAATGAAATTGCGATTTCATTTTTAAAGTTCCTTATATTGAGGTTCGAAGTGAGATGTACTGATTCTAAGGAACGAGACTAAATGCTCATCTGCCAGTCTACTTCTGAAATAATTCCTTCTAAGGTACATAGTTGAAAGCACTTGATCACATAGATAAGATGAAGCAAACATAGCACTGATTTTCTGGGCGTGAGATATTAAATTTGGGAAACTTACTTTCGATAATGATTTGTAAAAACTCTAACTCTGGCATATTTAGAAATAACTATTATATATTTCTTTTAATCTGCCTCAGAATGACGGCAAATTAAAATTCTATCCGCGGCCGGATAGAACCTTCCAGTGGGCCGGAGTTGGCCCGCGGGCCGTGTTTGTCCATCCCTGCTCTAGACCAAGCCAAGGAACCCGTGTGATCTCATGGAAAGAGGGAAGGGGGTGGGGCAGCTTCTGTTGGGATGGAGCACCCGTAGGTAAAAGTCTGATTTGGCTTCATGACGCCAACTCTTTACCCGCTAGGGTTGTCAATTCTACGCCCAACGCTCTACAGCCATGTTAGACGGGGACCTACGGCTTAAAGTGGATTCTGAATCACTACAAACATCCATGGCACTGCCCGCCAGAGCGCTAGTTACTCGGCCAGCAAACCCTAACTAATTTTTGTATATTGCATGCACTGAAAATAAAATGTTATGCGAACCTTTTTTTTAAATCCCATTTGAATTAATCTTATTGGATGATCAATTATATCCTAAATAATCTGATTCCTACAAATTAAAATTTCAAATGCCGATTTTTATTGACAATGCTATTTAAATATTAATGCATTTTGGAATAGGTAATTTGGGACCTGATGGCCGAGTGACTAGCGCTTGGTGCTACACCAGATTTCGGGTTGAGTCCCTGGTTGTGCCATGAATGTTTGTAGTGGCTCAGAATCCACTTTAAGCCGTAGGTCATAGTCTCATATGATTGTAGAGCGTCACGGAACCAAGTCAGACTTCTACCTATGGATACTCCATCACAACAGAAGTTTTCAGCTTCAACCAAGGGTCCATAAGGGTTCGTGGCTTTGTCTAGTTGTCTACCTAATGGGATGTGAAACAACAACGTAACTTGCATTTGGCGGGGGTTTTCCTTTGAATTTGGCGATTATTTGTTCTTTTTATTGAGAATTTAAACCATTAAACAAAAAATAGAAATCTATTAAAGCAGGGCAACATTTGCTAATTTGTTGACATTTTGCCATATTTTTTTTCGGCAATAAATGTATTGTTATAGTGTGTGATGACTTAAAATTGACGTCACATTATCTCGTGGTTTCTCTTTTTTAAAATTTTTTAATTGATATTGATTAGATTGGTAGCGTTGACAAAAGTTTTATTGACGCTTTGCGAGGATATTATTTATTGAGATTGGATAATTATTTCATTTAAAAATACATCTTTTAATTGTGGTTTTGATTAAAGGTTGCTATGGGGTTAATGAACGTTTCCGAGAGTGTTAATTTCTCGAAAAGTGCGAATAGTTTATATAAAAAATCTACTGAAATCGCTTCTAGTTCTGGGTCTAAAATCAGAAGTCGATTATATACAGTGAGTGTAAAAAGTATTCGTACAGTACGACAATTGATTTAAAAGAGATCCGTTCATAAAAATTATAAACATAAATTCCATTTTAATTAATTATAAATATATAATAGAACATATTTTCACTAGTTTCATGTGAAATTGACACAAAAATAATTTTATACATGAATAAATATTTGCAAAACTGAAACAATCAAACATCTTATGGTGTAAAAAGTATTCGTACATCAGGCATATATTGGCCAATACAATCATAATATTTCAGCTAATACCTTGTAGGATATCCTTTAGCTCGAATAACTGTCTTGAGTCTCTTTTGGCATCGATTCCACCAATTTTGCTGTTATTGAGCTAGATATGGCGTCCCATTCTTGATTAAGAGCCGATTCCAAATCATTTTTATTAGAAATATGTCTGGATCTAATATTTTTATCAAGAACGTCCCATAAATTCTCGATGGGGTTGATTTCCGGCGATTGAGGAGGAAATTTCATGAACTTTGGGGTATTATATAGTATCCAGAGCCTTGTGTTTCGGGCTGTGTGCTTGGGGTCGTTTCATGCATGAAAACGTTATCACCATTCAAGCCCATTTTTGTTGCACTAGGTCCTAAATTATTTTTTTTAAATGTCAATATAAAAGTTGATGATTCATAATGCCTTTAATAAAGACTAATTTGCCCACCCCAGAAGCACTCATACAACCCTAAACAAGCAGACTTCCACCCCATGTTTCACTGTTGGCACTAAATTCTTAGGATGCATTTCTGTAATGCGTTTTCTCCATACCATTCGTCTCCCGTCCGATCCAAATATGTTGTATTTACTTTCGTCTGTAAAGGTAATCTTTTTCCAGAAATCTGGACTTTCATTAACGTATTGCTTGGCGAAAGACAATCGCAGCTTCCGATTCTTCTCACTAACAAAGAATTTTCGTCTCGCAACACGGCCATGGAAACTTTCATTTCTGCATGCATTTCTAACAGTACTTAGGAGACTGCTGTTCCCATGTTGTTTAGTTCTGATGTTAATGTAGGAGCATTTATTTTGGGATCCTTCTTTAATGAAAGTAACAGAAACCGTCTGTCAGATGATGTCAATAGTACGAGAACTGTTTTGAACCTTTCCAGTGGCAGCAAACTTTTTATGATTGATTGCACAGTTGAACGGGGTCTACCGACCAGATCAGAAATCTTGTACGATTTACCATTTTTACGAAGCTTTAAAATTAGTTCTCTTTCGGAAACACTTGTCTCTTTACTTTCACGACCCATTACAGAATTTCCAATTTCTTACTACATTAAAATTTCCACTGAAGAACTTTTTAAAGTAACTTACAAGATGACGTCAATTAACTACATCATAATGGTTAAACCAAACACAAAATAACAAAAAAAAAAAAAAAAATGGGCATTTCTTTTAGTGTACGAATACTTTTTACACCACAAGATGTTGGATTGTTTCAGTTTTGTAAATATTTATTCACGTATAAAATTATTTTTGTGTCAATTTCACATGAAACTAGTGAAAATATGTTCTATTATATATTTATGATTAATTAAAATGGAATTTATGTTTATAATTTTTATGAACGGATCTCTTTTAAATCAATTGTCGTATTGTACGAATACTTTTTACACTCACTGTATATATATTGTATTTTTTTTTTCATTTATTCAATTCCTACTATTCACACTCACCCTATATATATTTATATATATCTTGTTCCAATTTTTCAATCGTTCATAAAATACTTTTTATTCATCCACTCGAGTTCAAATGCATTTTTTTGAACTTGTAGTGGATGACACTGGATGTTAATACAGTTTTTCAAATAGTAATTCAGTAATTAAATACAATGAATTAATTTTAGTTTTATAAGGGAGAAAAAAATTCTCTTCTATAAGATATTTAGCAGGATATAAATTTAGGAATCAATACCGTCAGTGGCAAGCGTAAAAAAAATTTCTTTTTCAGATTCTTTTTTTTCATTCTGGGTTCTAGTCTGAGTCAAGGAGGGAATAAAATGGAAAATGAAACATGTGAATAAATGAGTGAGAGAGATGAAAAGTGTGTATGTGAGAGAGAGATAATTTTTTCTAACGTAAAATAAAAATTAATGAAAATTACTTATAAAGGACTTTCAGCGATATAGTGAAAAAAGAAATTTGTCAAGCAATGGCGAAGTTTAAAAAAAAAAAAAAAAAAAGAGAGAGAGAGAGCAAATAAATAAATGGTAACAAAACACCATATATAAAAAGGAAAATGGAAAATTGCAAAGAAATTCGCTTTCTATTTTGCCACTTAATAGTGTGATTCTGTCCTATGTATATACCTATTTATATTAACTGTAATTATTTAATAAAAAGTAACTAAAATAAAATTTTTTTTGGTGACCTAAGTAGGAATTGATTTAAAATATTTATATATATATATATATATATATATTACTTGTTTTTACTAGTAAGACAGAAACGAGAGTAGAACAGAATTTCCCAACTCAAAAATAAGAATTAAAAAAAAAGAAAGAAAAGAAATCGGTTTGGCTTTATCTATCGCTTCGCCCATACGTGACATACTTTCTTGAGTGTGCCATCGGCAGTAGCATGTGCTGTGAAGAAGATACTTTAATTCGCTGCTCTTCTTCCCTTGATAAGAGGCCCCTCTACGGGGGCCGTTGAGTTCGGTTCCAAAAGAAAGATGACGTGGAAATAAAAAAAAAACTGCCTTCGGGCTATCTATCTCTCTGAGAAGAAATAAAAAGAAAGAAAAAAATCGGGGAAGTTGAGCAGCAAGTGAATGTGAGGGGGGTATATTAAGCATTATATTAGGGTGTGCTCTCTTTCTGTGGCCGGTCATCGAACTCAAGATTGTGGCAATCTAGGACTGAGGACTTCAGAGAAGATGCCCCTCTCTCTCTGGTCCCGGAAATAGGGTTGGTTGCGACACTTTCATCTCTCTACCTGAATTCGAAATGGACCAAAGGGGGGAGGGGTGGATATGCACCAAGGAGCATAAGGCAAGAGGGGCTGGTCATTTCTCTTGTCTTTGTTCGAAATGTGGCGTTGCGAAATGTTTGGCTTTGAGAGGCCCTCTTTTGGGTGAGTGTGGGATTTTGGGTGAAGTGGCCTCTGCCTTCGATGGTTGAGTTATGGTGGTTTGTTTGGTGTCTCTTGCTGGGATTCGATGAGGTCCACCCACGATTGGAGCATTTGGTTCAGTGGGGCATTCGAATGGCCACCCAGTTTGTGGAGCGGTCTTGGAGACAGGTTCCGATGGGGAACTGTGCTGTTGAACACAAGTGCTAATTAAAATGCTACTGTTATTTGTTAATAATGATTGGTAGTGTACTTCATATATGCAATGCTTTACCTTTGAGTGAACATTAGGTTATTTAATTTTTCTTCTGTCTTTATGTTACTTGTTGGTGTTAGTCCCCGATGCCTCCAGTGTTCTTCCTCCACCGTCAGAAAATTAGAAGGATAACTAATTAAATAACTCCCTGACATTACGCTGCCTGAGGGTCAATTGGTTAGCGCCCTGGCCGTTGGTACCACTGGCTTCAGGTTCAAATCTTAGCGATATTGGATATCGATTATATATTGAATTCGTATCTTGGATATTTGTGACTGGTCCGAAATCTCGTTAAACTGTAGGTCCCGGCCGTCGGGTGCACAAGATGACCGTAGAGCGAGCAACCAAATCTCCACCGACAGAAACTTGTAGAATGATAACTGACAACTCCCTGGCACTACAGTCCATGTTGGACCATAGCCTTCTGCCTACTGGCAGATTCTGAAACATGAGATGTTGTTTCCTTTTTATGAGGTAGGGTTGTCAATCCATTGCTCTATAATCATATTAGACCTGGACCTAGGTTTAAAGTGGATTCCAAACCACCACAAACATCCATCCTGGACTCAGAAGGATAATTGCATTAGTATATTTGTTTTCCTTTCATATTAATTAATACCACTTTTCTTTTAAGGTTTACATGAATTATCATAAATATACTTCATTAGAACGAATAAAAGATGTCTTCTAAATGTATATATACTTTATCTAAAAATGGTATGTTGGTACAAAATGATGAGCGAAACAAAATACAGAAAGGCTGCCAGCTTTTTGCCAAATATGTCCAATGGTACAGATGAAGTTTGAGGACCAAACGGATTATGCCTGGTGTCCGGAAATGGCGTTAATTACAATAAAAGAATCTTTCTACTGGAAAAATGAATGGATAGTCTGTTATTTTTATCTTGAAATTATATTATTTACCAGCATTGTTGACGTTGCAAAATGAAATGATATTAGATTTCGCTTACTACCGAAGATGATTGTTTTGTATGATAATGTTGTACATGGTATTAATGTTACTTAAATTGGTTTTAAAAAGAAGCAATAAAAAAACCCATCATATAGTACTAGCTTCTTTAAAAGAGCCTGGTGCACTAGAGTCATTGAGATTTATCATGGACAAAAAGTTCTCAGTGCCTGAATTGAGGTTAGACTTGATGATGGACGCGATTTAGGACGATCCTTTCCCCCTCCAAGGGACAGCACCTGCGGAATCGCACCTTCTTCCAATCTAACGGAACGATTTTCCAGTTTTCGATTTCATATTGCTCAACTCCAGCGCAGACACGATTTCAGCATTAATTGTCGGTTTCCCAGTTCTGAAACTTAATCTTATACATTAGGATGTAGAAAATGTTGTTTCAAATTGATAAAAGTTAATTTATTTAGTATTTGGTTCAGTCTTTTATAGAAACCAAGTATTAAAGTGATTAATCAAATGATTTATCACTTTTATGTTCATGCCCAAAATTTTTTTCACAAATATGTATTCATCCAAATAGACTTATATTTTGATGCATTTTGTTCAGGGCCAAAAGTATTTGTTCACAAATATGTATTGATCCAAATAGACTTACATTTTAATGCATTTTCTAATAGTAATCGCTGCTGCTTTGTTGGGCGACCTTTTGGCCCAATAGGTCGCCCAACAAAGTACACTGCTGTGGTCTTTGGTACCAGGTTCAATCCTGGTAGCTTCAGTGTTCGAATCCTCGTTAAAATTGTAGGTCTCGGTCTAATTAGCCCAAAGTGTGCAAAAAATGACTGTAGAACGACAGACTAGATCCAAGAGATAGTTACTGCTTGATGCCCAATTGGCTAGTGCTCTGTCCTTTGGTATCGCCGGCTTCAGGTACGAATCCTGGCGGTGGCATGGATGTTGGTTAGTTAGTGGTTCGGAATTCACGCTCTAAACTGCAGATCAAAGCCCAAAGTGTGCATAAAGTGACCTTAGAATGATAAACCAAACCAAGCTACTTTGTTGACGCAATTTATAAATAGCGCTATTTTTTGTAAATCTTATATAATGATTTCTTGAAACAAACATTTGCCAATTATATTGTCTTGGTTAACGAAGAATTGATACTCTTTTATTAGGGAAATAACGAAAAAATAATATAGATAGAGATTCTACAGCCACGTCCCTTTTTTTTTTTTTTTATTATCCAAATAGAGCTAGATTATTTATGTTTTTAATCAAAATCACAATAAGTAAAATTTAATTTTCCATCGTATTAATTCCATCAAAATCAGAAAGTCTGTAATAAAAATACTCCTAATGAATTTTTTTAAGTTGCGTATGAAGCCACAAGCCTCATGTGTATGTCCCATGGGCCACACATACATCCCTACGATGAATTCATACTCTTATTTGCGAGAATCACATTGGCGTATGATCCCACATGCATAATGAATGGAAGATTACAGACCCGCGTGTTATGTTCGGGCGCCAACAATTACGCGCCAACAAGCTTCTTCCAAAAGTTTGAAATAAGCAACGCGGAAGTGTGACTCCGCCAGCAGCAGTGGGTGTTTCAAAATTAAATCATTTAAGATACTATTTTGAAATCAGTTGGCGTCTGCCTGGAGCAATGCTTGATTTAGAGGATTATTCGTGTAAAAGCAGATTGATAATCGGTAAACATTCGGAAATAGGTAACTTTTTTTTAAGTTAAAAAAGCAAGCAATATAAAAAAATTTTTTTTTTCAAAAGTCAATTCCTACTTTTTTTTTCACTCTATTGCAGAAAGTCCTTTATAAACAATTTTCATTCATTTTTTTAAAGTTTATCTGGCGCCATCTATTGGTAGTTATATGCAACTTAAATCTAAAAAATACTAAAATTAATGAATTAAATTTAATGACTGAATTCATATTTGAAAAAAACTGTATTTAACATCCAGTGTCATCCACTACGAGTTAAAAAAAAAAATGTCTTTAAACTTAGCGAATGAATAAAAAGTATTTTATGAACGATTGAAAATTTGAACAAGATATATATATATAAATGTAGGGAGAGTGTGAGCTAATAGAAGGAATTGAAAAAAAAAAAAAGAAATGGCAATTTTGTGAGTAGGTGGATGTTATCATTATCTTTGAAGCTCGTGTAGTAAATTGAATTGATGATGTAGTAGAGCTTATCTTTTTTTACTTCTCTCTTGATAAGTAAGCTCTTTAGTAAGATTCTTTGTAAGTGTTTAAACTTTGTGATAATTTTTTTTTGTTGTTCTAGAATTCTTGTTTGAAATTTATTTAAAGATTTCTTTGATTGTGTAAGGAATGCAATTTAACCACAGTTGTGAATGAAGAGAAATTATCTGAGGTTTGAAGATTATACAGTATAGGTGTAAATAACGAGAAAGCACTTCAAATCTTGTGCGACTTGTGAAAATTTTCTGTAAAATGTGTGTTATCATTTTTTAAAGAGAATTGTTGCGTCGAAACCCAGGTCCCCGTGCATAGGGAAGTCAACTCCCTATGTCCAAAAACATCCTGTCTGGCAGGGGGTGAGATGACGAGAGAGAAAGGAACATGTAAGAAAGGGGAGTTGAACTACTGAAACCAAAGAGAAAGGTTGTATGGCCAGTCCATCCTCGAGTGTGATGGCTGCCTAAAATAAAGAAGATTAATTAATACAGTCCACTTCGTGTTATTCGTGTGTGTGTCGATTATTATTTGAGTTTATTTGTGTGTGTGAGCTGTCGAACAAGAATTATCAACAAATGTGTGTAATTTTTTGAGTGTTAAATTTCTTTATTTTATTGTACTTCTGTTGCATGCTCGCATTTCACACGGGCGGCCTGATGGACAATTGACTAGCGCTTTGGACTTTGGCTTTTTGGGTACCACAAGCTTCAGGCATGAATCCTTGTGGTGGCATGGATGTTTGTAGGGGTTCGAAATGCATTTTAAGCTGTAGGTCCCGATCTCATATGACCGTAGAACCCTAGCCAATTGGCCATCAGACCGCCAAAATTATCCTAGAGCTTCAGAACAAAACAAACCAAACCACATTTCACATGGTCCTGGATTTTTCGTATATATCCAAATGTATGGGGCTTGATAGCTGAGTGACTAGTGCTTTGGCGCTTTGCTACCACAGGTTTGGGATTCGAGTCCCGGGTTGCCATGGATGTTTGTAGTGGTTCGAATCTACGTTAAACCGTAGGTAAAAAATAGATTCTAACAGTAGATTCTTCTACTAACCCACTTTAAACCCGGTTTCATATAACCGTAGAGCGTCACAGTGCCCAATCAGACTTCCTCTCACCCACATCATCTCAAACTATAAAGGTGGGCGGTGATATGGTGTGGTGTAGTGTAGTAGTCACAAACATCGTTATCGTTAAAAATCGTTATTTCTATGTTGGACACCGAAATTGCTTTAGCATCGATATTGTATTGTGATTAATCCTGTGTCCTGCAGTGCGGGATGGATATCCCATGGGTAGCCTACTCATGGAAGGAGGTAAAAGGGGGCAGCTTCCGTAAATAGAAGTCTGATTTGGCTCCGTGACGTTCTTATAGTCATGTTAGACATTAAACTACGGTTTAAAGTGGATTCTGAATAACTACAAACATCCATGGCACCGCCGCGATTCGTACTCGAAACCTGTGTCAACGAGTGCCAGTGCGCCAGACACTTGACCATTCAGGTCCCCCTCAACGCATGATGTACCAGACAATTTAAAATTCATCTTGAAAGTCATCACAACACTTAGTACTTTCTTTTAAATGCTGTTTAGGTGGCACAAGCATGGGCCGCAACTGTTTTTTCCCGACCCCTGAAAGGGCCTCTATAACACTTTAAGTCGTAAGCCGGTGATGTGATGTGGTGTAGTGTAGTAGTTAATAATACCCAAAGGTATAATCATAATTCAATAGAACGTACGTATTTTTTTTTTTTTTTTTTGGAAACTCTGTGGTTCGTGAGAAGAACAATTTCATTCCGTTTTTTAAAGTAGCCAAGATAAATTTGCTGTTTCAACCTTTCGGAATCAGCCATTATAGTCAAAAATTAAAAAGAAATTGCTCTTAAACTAGCCATCTTGCTTCCTGTCTTAACAAATTTTAGAAGGAATTTTTTTTTTTTTTCCTTTGTTTTTAGAGCGATTCCTGCTATATTTGACATCTTTTTTGGCCAAACCGGAAAAGGGTTATTGTGAGAAAATGTTTATTTAAAACGGGAACACGCACCGAGTCAAAACGGTTAGTTATCACGATTCTCGATTTCGCAACTCCTCGAAACAAAACATCTGCTTTTTTTTTCTTGGTTCACATCTGAAACCTCCACCATACAGACCACGTAGATAAACTCCTTCTTCCAACATAGAGCAGCTGTTTTTCCGCGCGAGAGTTCAAATTATTTATTTTTATTTTATTTTCTCTAATCTTAACCGTAACTACCGTGCTTTAAAAATTTTCTTTTCTGTTGTTTATGTTTCTTTGTGTGCGTTCAAGTGAAAATATATCCTCCAGGCCTGTCCTCATAAAGAGAACGCTTAGTGTATTAATTGACTTTTTTTTTCCAGTAGCAGATGGGGTTTGGGATAGACTAGCACCTGCTAGCGAAATGGTGTTTTTAATTGTTGGTAAAAGGGGTGAAATTTCGCAATTTTAAGTGAAAATTATTTGAATGAAATCGCCAAGGCATTCATAGCATTACCAAGAAAACGCCAAGAAATTCCTACGTAGATAAACTCCTTCCAAAGCCGAGCAGCAGTTTTCCCGCGAGAGTTCAAATTATTTGTTTTTTTCTAATCTTAACCGTAACTACCGTGCTTTATAATTTTCATTTCTGTTTTTTATGTATGTTTGTATCTCTCCTCTATTATACTTTTTGATATCTTCATATCGCCAAGGAATTCACAGCGTTGCCAATTCAATTCAGCGGTGCCAAATATATCGCCAAGGATTTCATAGCCGTGCCAAGTAAAATCGCCAAGGAATTCGTAGCCGTGCCAAAAATCGCCAAGGAATTTCATAGCCGTTGCCAAAAAATCGCCAAGGAATTTCATAGCGTTGCCAAGTAAATCGCCAAGGAATAGCGTTGCCAAGTAAATCGCCAAGGAATTCAGCGTTGCCAACAAAATCACCAAGGAATTCATAGCATTGCCAAGTAAAATCGCCAAGCAATGCGCTTCATAGCAACGACAACGCAATTTACAGCAATTAAAAATCCTATTAAATATATTAATATCTCAACTCTGCTATAATGTTGATATTTTCATTTAAAATATTCATAATTTATAACAATTATTTCACTTTGATTTTTTCACATTATTTAAGTGAAATCGCCAAGGCATTCATAGCAATTACCAAGAAAATCGCCGAACAATTCCTACATAGATAAACTCCTTCTTCCATAGCGGAGAAGTTGTTTTTCCGCGCGAGAGTTCAAATTATTAATTTTTATTTTATTTTTTCCCCTCTCTAATCTTAACTGTAACTACCGTGCTTTAAAATTTTCTTTTTTGTTGTTTATTTCTCATTGTGAATCCAAGTGAAAATATATCCTCCGGCCTCTTTTACTCATAAAGAAACGCTTAGTGTATTAATTGACTTTTTTTTTTTCCAGTAGCAGATGGGGTTTGGTGTAGACGACGACGCACCTGCCAGCGAAACGGGCTTTTTAATTGTTGGCAAAAGGGGTGAAATTTCGCAATTTTTGTCTGCTGCGATTCGTGTTCGGGAGCCTCTTTTTTGGAACGTGTGCTTTAGAATGAAGTGTGATAGTGATTTTTTTTTGTAGGATATTAGTGGCGCCCGTATATGCTTGAAATAACAATTTTTTGTTAGAAATTTTCATTGTGAAATAAAAAAAAAAAAAAAAAATACGTTTTTTATTCTTCGCAACCTTTTGCTTTAATTGGGGTCACAATAGGGGGAAAACGCACATAAAATATATACTGATTAAAAGTCAGTTTTTAGGCAAAAAGAGGAATACAAAATCTATGGTTCAAAATTACAAATTTAAATTTATAACTACACAGTCTAGTCACATTAATGTCACCACCACCTACTTTCGACGTCAACGTGAAATAACTCATCGTAAAAGCCAGGTGGCAGCACATTGCAGTGGAGTGTATATAAAGAACCACTTAATGCCACACTTCACAGAATATACAAGAGTGTATATTCTGGCTTTTTGACAGATGGTCACATTAATGTGACTGGACTGTGTATAATCCTTTTTGTGCCATGTGTTGTACCATTCAGTGAGTAGAAAATTTGTAATCACTATAAATCCTTAAGCTGGAAAGTCTTTCCTTTTCTCTTCGATGAGATGAAGAGGAGGGTAGGAACCTCACTGATTCCCCTCCTGTAAAGGGGGAGTCACTTCGTGGCTCAGTGGCAACGCGCGGCTGGTGAGCATTAAGGCAGAGGTTCAACCCTCTGCCCGCTTTGTTGTAGACACTGCTTCAAAGACGAAGAGGCTCGATGGCGTTTGAGATGTTCCGCCTCTTGTGTCGTGAGTGGGACTACCTGATAAGAGTTTTTCCGGGTTTTCTCTCATACTATACGCAAATGTGGGGTAATGCCCTCTCCTTCCGGAAGACACTTTCCTTTTTTCAGCGACACGGAGCCAAGTCTGACTTCTACCTACTTTTTCTCCGTCAGAACAGCACTGATGGCCGAGCACTCGGTACCACAAGTTTCGGGTTCGAGTCAGGGCGGTGTACGTTTGCAGTGGTTTTGAATCCACTTTAAATCTTCAGGACCCGCTCTAAATATGACTGTAGAGGGTAGGGTTAACATCCTACCCCGTAAAACGAAATATCTACTGTCTTGAAATCTGCGAGTAGGCAGACGGCCTTGACCCATTATGGTGCTGTTGCGCCAATAATGATAATGATGATGATGATTGATGCACATTTCGGTTGAAAATGATATTATTCCGTAATTGGAATGAAAGTTTTTGATTTTTAAAGCGATATCAACATTTCTTTTAAATATATCTAAAGCATAAAACTTTACAAAATTATTTTCACTCATTTCACTTAATAAATGCACTTAATTTTTTCGGTAATTTTTATTTTTGATGCAAACTTTGGCTGATATTTAGTTGGTGATTTATTCATTTGTAGTTTCTTTAGTGTCATCTTTTGGGCAGGAAAACTCAATTTTCACAGTAAAAGTTAATTTTCTTTTATTGTTATTCTAGTAGGATAAAAATTTGTCTTTTAATCACGAACTATTTTTCGATTTTATATTTTATTTACTAATAATGTTTCGTTTTATAAAAGACCTTTACGTTTTTTGTAATCAACGCTAAAAAGAAATGACATCTTTCGTTCTATCTCTGTAAATTATCACTGTTCTTTAAATGTAAAACGCGTACCTTTTGGATTCTTATCTTCCGTTTGAAGTACGAATTGAGTAGATTATTTCGTTTGTGTTGTAAAAAGACACACATGTTACAGCTTAATGTGGTTTTAAATATTTACTTTTGCGATATTGAAATAGTAATATTTGCACAGAGATTGAGTTACTGCTGTGAAGATGAATAAGACATTATAAAATGTATGCATATAATATGCGAAGTAGTTTAAACTTCAATAGAATGAAAGAAAACGTTTATTTTTTGCGTTCTGTAATAAATAAATATTATGCATAAAGTTGTCTTGATTTTTCAAGGTTAACATCAGTTTATAAATTTATCAATTTTTGAATTTACTATTATTGTTTTAGAAACATTTGTTAGTAATGAGGGACATGATGGCCGAGCGACTAGTACTCTGGCTCTTTGGGGACAGCATATTTCAGGGTTCGAGCCCCGCGGTTCCATGGGTGTTTGTAGTGGTTCAGAATCCACTTTCAACAGTAGGTCCCGGTCTAATATGACTGTAAAACATTGGGGGTCGGGCGGACAACCCCACCCGGTAAAAAGAAGAGCATCTCCTGTCCGGAAATCTGCCGGTAGGCAGACGGCCTAACCCACCCTGAGGTTATTGCGCCTAGGATCCCTACTTACGTAATTATTTTTATGAAACAGTAATATATTATATAAAGTCATATAAAATATAAATTATGTAAAAATAAATAATAAAATATTTTAATGCAGACTAGAAGATCACTTAAATCCTTTGCCAGTAACGTGCTACACTAGAGGCATGATTCCTATCTACGTTATATTTATTTTCATCTCTACGATATTTAGTGTCAAAAAAACGTATTCCATATTAAAACTGCACTTAACAAAGTAGACGTGCTTGTTTTATTAATAAACATTTTGAAACTCACTAGCCTGTTTGGATTAACACACATGTAGGCGGACAAACATCTTTAGGCCTGGGCAGCAACCAATTCTATACATAAAAACAGCTTGACCTAATACTTTTGCGATTGTTTACCTACAAAAATCCAAACCTAATATTAAAAGACTTAACGTGATTGCAATGCCACGCATCATTTTTTTTTTTTTTATCTTGTGTGAACATCTCCTGTTTAGGGGCCTTGGCGTTAACCGAAAATGAGAGCCAATCAAATAAAAGTCCATTGCAAATATTGGCGTAAAATGGTACTTTGGACCCTTAACTCTTGAAATGCTTCATGAATAAACGTTAGTCTTCAGGAATTTTCTGAAGAATTTGGCTTTTTGCTTGAAGTGTTTTGTAGTATGGTTTTAAAGCACATTTGTATATTCAATAGCTATAAGTACTCGTAGTGCGATGGTCAGTTCCTTCTTGAAGTTTCACATTTATCACTTTTTGCATTTTCCCGTGCTTATGGAGCTTGTACAGTGCTTATTGTATTTGGAATTCTTCATTTGCGACTACATTTATCTTACTTTCGTGTATTCTTTCAGAGATTCTTTGAACAATTCATTCTTCACGAAGTTCTTGATCTATTCAACAATTCAACATTACTACACTGCGCAAAAAAAATAGAAGGACAGTGTTTTATTGCCAATTAATATCTCTTATTTTCTCCTAACTACCAGATATTTATGCAGATTTAGTTTATTGACCCTTTTTTTTCATTTTAGGCAAAAATTAAACATCTACAACTAATATTAATAATAAAATTAGTATATATAATTTCCGATGCGTAAAAAGTAAGGACACTTGCTATATATTTAATTTAGAGAGTTGTTCTTTAGTTAAATAGTGATTTTTGTACTTTTGTTTTATCCTTTTCTGTCAAAAATCTAATTTGTTTAAAAGTTACGCTGTTTCTCCGTTCTCAGAAATGCCTAAAGGAATTCCTGAACGATTTTCAAAAGCGAGCCAGAGAGATTTCTGTTGTTGCAGGTGAGCCCCAATACAGTTTCAAACTTTATCAAAAATCCTTATAAAAATGGAAAGAAAAGAAGACTGGTAGACCGAAAAAGTTAACACCACGTGATGAAAGAAAACGTGTCCGTGTGCTTAAGAAGAACAAAAGGAAGTGTTTCAAAGGCAAGAAATCAAGCAGAACTTAACCATGTGACGAAACAAACAGTTTACAACTAAATTAAAAGATCTAAAAAAATTCATTTTCAAGAAACGGAAACATCATCCTAGAACATTGATAACCGTTTAGCGTGGGCTCACATGCTGTCCTGGTTACAGAATGGACTTCTGTGGATATTTTCCGATGAAAAGAAATTTAACTTAGACGGTCCAGACGGATATCAGCACTACTGGCATTGTCTGGGGAATGAAGACGAATACTATTCAACACGACAAATGGGAGAGGGGGAGTTTAATGGTTGGTTGGCTGTTGGATACGGAGGGAAGGACAAGTCTGGTTTTCTTAAATGTAGGCAAATACATACAAACTACATTCAAAAGGCTGAATTTTTTTCTATGGCTCTGACTTGGGGGGGAAGAGTGGAAGTTTCAGCAAGACGGAACTTCCATTCACACCTTTCTGAGTCAAAAATTGGTTCCTGACAAATAATGTGGTTGTTTGTACCATGGCCAGCCAAAAGTCCTGACCTTATATAGTGGAAAACCTCTGGGCAATGCTAGTTCGTCGAGTTTTATGCTGATGGAAGGCAATTTGATTCGCTAACTCAGCTTCGTAAGCATTGAATGACTTAAACAATTTTTTTGTCAAACAGAAGTTCAATCTCTATACAATTCACTTCCAAAAAGAATAATTGAAGTTATAAAGGCCAATAAGAACATTCCTTATTAAAAATCACTATTTTTTCATTCATTATAATGCTGTCCTTCTACTTTTTTTACAAAGTTTCAAAAAAAGAGAAACTATTTTTTTTTTTGTGCTTAATATTTTATGTTTGAATATCATAATTCTGGTGTTAAAATTGTATTTTTTAAATATTTGTAAAATGTTTCTAATAAAAAATGTTAGTAAAAATAAAATATTTTTCGGTTATTGTTACAAAATCAAGTGTCCTTCTACTTTTTTTTTACGTAGTGTATATTCATGTGCTATTGAATTTGGCCGTTCTCGAATGTTACGTGAACGGATAAGATTTTAAGTTGAAATATCAACGTGATAAGTTGAAATTTGCCGAGCAGATATCAGCATTTTTATTATTATTATTATTATTATTTTATTTATTTTTTTCATCTCCCATGATATTTAGTTAAAAAATGTATTCCGTTTTTAGAAACTGCACTTGACAAAGTAGACGTGCTTATTTTATTAATAAACAACATTTTGAAATTCGCTAGCCGGTTTGGATTAACACATGTAGGCGGACACACAATTTTTAGGCATGGGCAGCAACACACATTCGATACATAAAAACAGTTGCTATTGTTTACCTACAAAAATCCAAACCTAACATTAAAAGACTTGATAAATGATTGCAATGCTACGAATATATGTATTTTTTACTTGTAGTTAAGAATATTAAATAGCATAAAATGTTAGTGTTTTTGATTTCATGATAGTGTGTACACTTATTAAACAATGAAAACGAACCATTCCTTGTGGCATTTTTTTAAGTTGCTTTGTCCTAAAAAATGCGGTAGGTGTGTGCGCTCTGCCTGAATCTCTACTTCTTTCGAATGTTGCGCCATTTTCGCTTGGCCCCTTTTGATCTCCTCCCCAGTCCCCTTGGCGCCCCTCCTGACCTACTCTCGTTTCACTTCGCTTCCTTTTTACTTTCGGAATGCGCTTTTGATTCCCTCCCTGAATTTTTTCTCGCCCGGATATTAATAGAAAGTTGAAATATTTCCCCATCTAGCCTGCGAATTAGACGATGCTTCTTCGCATGTGTCCGGAGAAAACCTGCATTCGGCTCGTTTTGGGGCCTGTTTTCGAATGTTTAAAGTGTAAGGAATTTTAAGATGACAAATGAAAACCATTTGTTTCTTAAAGTTGATTTGTTCCATTTTCGGAACTAATTTATTTACTACTGTGCCCAAAGAGTAAGACCAATTATTATTTTTTTTTTTTTTTTCAAAAACTCTTTATTTATTCTTCCAAATTTATTTCATCGCCTTCAAAGTAACTCCCTCCGGACGAATGTACTCATGCCAACTTTTTTTCCAATTCTCAGTGCATGCTAAAAGGCATCGGCAGGGGATGACCTTCAAAAGCGCGCGCCGACTCAAGTGGAATCTCTTTAATCGACTCAATACGGTGTCTCCGGGTGGTCTTTTGAGTTTAGGGAAATCTAACTCAGGTAGTCAGAAATTCTTTGGTCAAATGGTTACAAGTTGAATCGATGTTACCATGCCATGTAATTATCCTTTAAAAATAGGGACTGAACTTTTGTTACAATGTAATAATAGGAGGATACCAATGTCATCTCTGCATACTAACAATAAATAAATATCATAGTTCGTAACAAAAGTGTTTTATTTCTTTCTATGTACTTTATTTTTTTTTTTTAAATACTTGTCGGAAACGTTACCAATTTTTATAGTACATATTTCCCCGGTTTTGCCAACACAAGACTCTTGAATCCATTTTTTACTTATATTTGTTGGTGAAAGAATGCTTTTCGTCCGTAAATCCTACATTTGTGTACTTTTTATCCAACATTCAGCTCTGTCAATTCAATATTTGAAATGTTCTTTCATTTATTTTTGAATTGAAACAAGAAGAGAAACGCCACCAGAAGCAAATATGGATACAAATGCTCAAGAAGTTTCAGTCCTGTAGAAAATAACGCGACATTATCCCAACGATGGTTAAGTAATTCCCAGCGTCGCCAAGTAAAATCGCCAAGCAGTTCACACATAGTATTATCAAGTAAATTTTCCAAGCAATTCACACCGTTTTCGATTAAATTCGCCAAACAATTCGCAGCGGTAAGTAAAATCGCCAAATAATTTATAGTGTTGCCAAGTAAAATCCACAAGCAATTCACACCGTTTTCAAGTAAATTCGCCAATCAGTTCACATCGTTGTGAAGTAAAATCGCCAAACTATCCACAGTGTTGTTCAGTAAAATCGCCAAATAATTTATAGTGTTGCCAAGTAAAATCCACAAGCAATTCACACAGTTTTCAAGTTCACAAGCCAAACAATTCACAGGATTAAGTATAAAATCGCCAAGGAATTCATAGTGTTGCCAACCATTGCGTATCGTTGACAAATAAAAGCGACAGGCAATTTACAGCAATTCATGCTAATTTCAAGCAATGAAATTAGCTTATATGTTTTATCAAAAATCGTGCATCAAAGACAGAAATTATACGGACAAGAAAAAAAGATCTGATTGATGTTTATGCCAATTTAGTAAACGAAAAAATGCCTGTAAATACGCCATCGGTGATGCACATCCACAGAAAAGAAAGGAAATCGAAATAAAAGATTTCCCTAGGTCCACCCTCTTGCAAAACGTGCAACTCTTGTGGTCGAAGACACTTTCCCTTTTTTTCTGCGTGCGTGCGTGAAGAAGAGCTAACAGTTGTCGCCGCTTATCACCTGCTACGTGAGTCGACTGGCGAGCGCGTCTCTTTCCTGGTGGCATGGTTTCTCTTCACTTCCTGTCTCAACCCCACCATCTTCGCTTCGGTGTTGTCCATCCACGTTCCTCTACCCCTAAATCCCAATATAAAGGGATTTTCTGGTAGATCGGAACGGTTTATTTATTTTCCTCAATGTTTCTTGCCACTTGGTCAAGGGGGGTATTACGTAGATGGCCTACTGGGTGAGAGCATTGGTCATGCCAATGGGTTCAAAGCCAAATAAGCCATGTATCCGTGTTTATGTCGTTATGCGTAATGAATCCGTCGTTTTGCACGTTAACTCCGTAGGGCTGAAAACCAATAGACAGGGTGGTATAATGTTCCTACATGCCGTAGCGATAGCACTAAGAAGTGATACAGTAGGCCTTGTTTAATCTGACGCATTCAGGACCATGGCCATGCCGGATTAGGAAGCGGCAATACAAATTTAACGTGGATACCAAAAATGATGAGTAGATTGCTCATCATTTTGTTTTTCCATGCTTGAGAGATTACTCAGGGATGGAGGGAAAGGGGGCAGTTTCTGTTTGGATGGAGCACATGTAGGTAGAATTCTAGCTGGGATCCGTGACGCTGAAGAAGGAGGGAAGTGCCCATAAATCCCACTGTATTTCTGGTAGATCGGAACAGTTATTTATTTTTGCCACTGGTGGGTTAGAGGGTTGGTTATTGGAACTTTGTTCAGAGCCAGATAAACGATGTTTATGTCGTTGTCCGTCGTTTTGCACGTTAACACCGTAGGGCTCAAAAGCAGCAGTGGTGACAGGGTGGTGTAATGCCCCTAAGGTATTGGATCGAAATATTTGTAGCAGTAAGAAGTGGTACTGCAGGCCTTGTTTAATGTGGCACATTCAGGACTATGGCTATACTGGATTAGGGAGCTTCAATACATGTTTAATGAGGGTACCAAAAAATAAATCTTATTAAAAAATTGGGTTGTGTGCGACTTGGGCCTGAATGGCAGGGTGTCTAGCGCTCTGTTGCTTGGTGTAGTAGTAATCTTGCTCACGAGGCCAGATGAACATCCTCAACGGCCTCGAGTCTCCTTTTTTTGAAACAGTGTCTCTTCAACAAAGCGGCGGATAGTTGAGTTGAACGTCAGCCCTCATGCGCACCAGTGGATTCTGAACCACTGCAATATCCATGGCTCCGGGACTCGAGCCCGAAACGTGTGGCACCGAGCTCTTCTCAGACACTCGACCCATTCAGGCCCAAAAAGTTGTTTTCCTTCCTGTAGTCACTTCACTTTCTATTACCACGAGTAAATTACAACTTGGTTATTTTTCTGTTAGAATTATGCAATTTTATGATTTTATTGGATGTCGCTAAGATCGACCAACAATCCGTTTTTTTTTTTTTTTTTAAATGTCTCGTCTTAGTAGCGTGCGGATGGCAGTGAGGTGAGAAGCCCTTCCCTTTTCCCAATCAATCGGTAATCGTTCGTGATGAGTTCCTTTTTTCGTGTGTTCCGTTCCTCAATGCCGAGGTACTACACCATCCTCTATTAAAGTGTGACGTCAGCCAACTGCTCCTCTGCCAATTGTGTGACGTCACTCCAGCTGCCTTCCCTCCGATTTCATTATTTTCTTTTTTGTGCTCTTGTTTTAAAGTTCCGCAGTCGAAAAAGCCAAGTTGGCGAAGAAAGACGATCGAGCGAATCAATTTATTGGCGATTGGAGAACCGTTTGATTGGATTAAGGCGACGTTTCCGTTTTCGCCCTTTTGTGTCTGTGAGCGGAGGGTTCTGGTATCACAGAATCGGTTAATTGAGTTTAATTGGGTGTAGAAGTATTTCCGAGTCGAGATATATAACGGCACACCACCAACTTGTGGTTGTAATAATAATAATGAAAAAAAAAAAAAAAGGGTTTCGCGTTGTTTATTTTTAAATGGTATGTGTAGGATGCTAAATTTAAATAAGAAATACAGTTGATATTTTTGTAGAGTGTTGCTTTATTTATTATAATTATCATATATATCAGGGGTGGCCAGCATGAGGAACCTAGAATAATTTTCCGCCCCGTGAGATTTTTTATCACACTTCTACAAAATATATTTCTTTTATATTGGCCAAAGGAATGAAAAACCGATGTATTAATATAATACATCGGTAAATTATCAATATTTGTAAACCCATTTATTAAAAATGAACTGCTGAAAATGTGGAAAAACTTAACTTTGATTTTTTAAAATAATATTCTTGCGAATATAGGATAAATATTGCCCGTTTTATGGATGAGTTTACATTTATGAGTTCGCAGAATAAATTAAATATATTATAATAAATATAATAGAATATAATTAAAATTATATTCTGCTAACCCATGATGAACAAATATTGCACTGGTAAAATAAATATTTTTGAATGATTTCATATTTTTTATTTCGTTATTATTTTTATATTTTTCATATTTCATTTGTAGTGTTCTATATTTCTTTCCAATGTGCATTTAGTATCATTATTATTATATTATCTATGTTTCAATGTTTCACTCCAAAAATATGTCCATAGTGGGTCTAAATCTAATCTAATATATATATATATATATATATAGACACATGCTCAAATATCGCATACACACCTTTTAAGATAACCCGTTAAGAGGAGGGGTCAGCTTCCTTCACTTGTCATTGGGCATTACTCAGCTCGTGGTCTCTCATCCATCACGATGGAACAATTCATGGTATAATTCATATTCAATCTGTAGCTGTTTCGACCTATGAACTTTGCACAGACGTTCGCGTAATTTCCTGAGTCTCGTTAAACATGATAACGAATATCAGCTGTCACATTTAAGTGACGGGTAGTTCTTATTAGTACAAACATTAACAGCATGCAATAAAACTACCCACAATAAAGCTCGACTGCTGTCAAATTTGAATAATGGGGTTTATTATATATTTTCAAACAACATACATTCTTCTCTCCTAGGAATTAAATGCCACAACACGCATAAACACCACACATACACAATTAGTCATGCACTATTTAACACATTTAAAGACAGATAATTATAGATTCATGGAAAGATTCTACTTTTAAACTGAAAACCCTATACTCAGGTACGCGCAGGATACGTGAAATAAACTTCCTCCCCGGGTGAGAGTCTGTAGGCAAACTAATATATTAACGTAGGACTGCGTTAAATATATTTCCGCTTGTATAATATATATTTGTACTCACATGAATATTCGAACCGGCTTGCGTTTTTTGAATGCATTATTGAACAACCACTCCATCTTATTTCGTTTGGAGCAAGTTTAAAATGCAACATTTTTTCGGTAATAAACATCGTTGACATACGAATTGATATCATGTTTTCAAATGAACTCGTTGTTGACAAAGTTCCTGATCTTCAGATTTCCAAAATAAGGAGACATTGAATAAAATATTTGTCTAATCTTTTAATGTTTATTTATTAAACATAAAGCTCTCAATAAAATCTTAAAAATCTCTTGCCTATAAGCTGTTACCAAAAAGAATGTTTATCCGCCTTGTGAGCATTCATTTTGCGCGTCCATTTCTATTCGAAGGAATTAAATTAAAGTACCGTATGAGATAAGCCGTTTTATGTATTTGTGGAAAGCAATTGACTACTTTATCAACTCCCATCGTATGCTGTGTCGGAGGTAATTTCTTAATCTGGGTAATTCGCTCATTGTTCTCAGTGAAGGCCAATGTTGCAGGAAATGAGCGTTGGAAAAAAAGGAAAGTGTGCTTCGGTGATGTTTGTTTCTTACACCCACGTTCGTAATAAGAGGAAAACTTTTTGATACCTTCCGCGACTTTGCGTAGAAAATATTGTATGGCTATATATTATGTCTTATATAAATATTGTATAGTATAGTTTTGAAACAGTTATATGATATTTGTTTATCTGCATGGTAATTGTAATTGCAGTTCATTCTAGTAATGCTAATTATAGAGTTGCTAACTTTATCTATCGTAATTTATATCGAGATGCAATTTTATTTATTATTAATTATTCAGATGCAATACTCGCTATCGTTAATTATCAAATTGCTGTTTTCTCTATCGTTTTTGATCGATGTACTGTGCTCTCTGTCATTAATTGTGGCCTGGTGACCAATTGGCTAGCGCTCTAGCTGTTGGTACCACAGATTTCGGGTTCGAATCCTGGCAGTGGCATGGCTGTTTGTAAGGGGTTCAGAATCCACGGTAAACTGTAGGTCCCTTCTAACCCTACACGTTCATAAAATGACCGTAGAGAGAAAAGCAAACTATCGCTATCGTCAATTATCGAATTGCAGTTTTCTCTATCGTTAATTGTCTAGAGGCTATACTCTCTATCGTTAATTGTCTAGATGCACTCACTATCATTAATCACCTACTTGCTGTTTTCTCTATCGTTATTTATCGAGATGCTAGTATTCTAATGTTAATTATCGAGTTGTAATTCACTGTATTGTTAATTATAGAACTGGAATTTTTTCTATCGTTTTCCGTCTTCCATTTTACTTCCAAAATGTAATTAATAATTTATTTGAAAGATTAAACAGGTGCCATCAGATTTAATACATTTAAATATTGATACATTTTTCATCCAGTGTGGCCTCTCCTTTTTGCAAATTGGGAGGTCAGATCATCTGTCCCAACCTTTTTTTTTTTTTTCGTGCTAAAATATCTGATCATCAAAATATTCATTTTCAATTTAGGGCGGGCGGTGGACCATGTTCAGTTTACAGTTGCTCAACAAAATAGTGGGATTGTTGGTAAAGCATAAAAATGCAAATGTTCAACACACATTTTGCAAAACATGAATATCAGAAGAAATCGATCCATAAAAGTGACTTATGTTTAAGCATGAGCATACTTGGGGCTTTCTTAGCAGTGCACTTTAAATATTATGAATTTCATAGTATTCTTATTCTCTTAAACAGTGACAACGTGCGCAGCTCGAATGCAGGTGCGTTCAAGTTTGAATATAAATCTTCTGGCGGAAGTGTTGTACTCATTGCTTTCAGAAAATCGATGTCAATTGTGACAATGTGTGTAAAGCATCTCACATCGATAGTCAGGCTGACTGATGGTAGTTGTTCTAAGTTTTCTGCCATTTGACACGTAAATGAGGGTCAATCCTCCTTATTAGGCCTCTCTTCAATATTCGTCGATGGGGCTGGTATGTTTCTGAGAAATAGAAATTCCTGAATCAAATATCATATGTATTAAATTGAAATATCGAAATTTTTTAAATATCCCTTTTTTTTTTTAAATATTGAAACAAATTGGCTTGCTTAATGGCAAGATGCAAAGCAATATAAAAAAATAAGCGTGTGTATTTGGTCATCTTCTTTTTTGAACTTTAGAAGAATAATAATCACTGTCTTCAATAGCTCCATTTATCGGACATCAATTAGTGACTCTGAATGCTCGCTTGTAGTCGTCGCAGGCGCTTTGATGTTTTCACAAATAATAATCGAGTTCCTCTTGTGTATAAGATTTCTCAATAATAACACGCGCTGTTTTAACCAAACAATTTTAGTTGTCTTTGATCTGTCATTTGTGTCATTTTGATCGTGATTTTATTGTCAATGGCAATGAAAGGGTTAGCTGATTATTTTTTATTTAAAAATCTGTAAAAAATGGTTACGATTATTAAGCCGTGCGTTTCATTTCCATTTCCAAATTATTTCGAATGGGACAATTTGATTGAAAAATGACTTATTTTATTCTCATTATTATAGTGGCTGAGTAGCTAGCGCTCTGGCGCTCGGTACCACATGTTTCGGGTTCGAATCCCGGCTTTGCCATGGATGTGTGTAGTGGTTCTGAATCCACTTTAAGCAGTATGACCCGGTCTCATATGACCGTAGAGCGTCACAGAGCCCAATCAGACTTCTCACCCACTTCATTCCCAAACTGTAAAGGGGCAACTCAGCTGTAGGTACAGTGATGTGGTACAGTGGTAGTAGTAGTTGTAGTCCTCAAACTTGGGCCTCAAGTATCTCAACCCAATCACACCCGGTTACGATCTGATTGAAACTTGCACACTACAAGTGTAAAATGTGCGAACATTGTAGCTAATGCTTTGATTAGTCTGCAAGCTCGCTCACTCCAAATTCAAAGAAAGTGGCTAGAGTGGGAGTTATATATAAACTACAGTTTTTGAGTTTTATAAAACATGCGCAGAATATACGATGAAAGCGGATTTAGTTATATCTGAAATTAGAATGGGCTCTAGGCACAGTGATGTATTGTGGTGCAGTAGCCATATTAGACCGCGACTTACGGTAAAGTGGATTCCGAATCTCTATCAAATGAGAACTTCCGAGACAACGCCTGCTCTCGAACCAGAAACCTGTGACACCGAGGGCCAGAGCGCTAATCCATCCAATATATGGATTATACTAAGATATTGCCCGGCATGTCCGTTGCAGTCATTGCTGTCGGTAACGTGGAGACTCGGTGGAAATTGTGATAACGTGTGTAAAACGTCTCGCATTGATAGTCTAGGATGTCTGGTGTAAGTGTTACTGGGCTCTTTTTCTATACGACACGGCCTTTAAAAACCAAAATCGGCCCACCGACTGTAGTGATGAGAGGTGAAAATTGCAGTCCGAGTGGCCCGATTTAGGCGTAAAGGTCCACTGATGTTTTATATAATAACACATCAAAATATTAAATATATTGTCAACGATTTTCTTTCAATAACTTTTAAACGTCATACATTAGTTAATTATAAGTAAAAGAAGAAAAATAAAATTAGTTGGCGTTGTTTTTTCAAATTATGGCAATTGGTTGTTTGGCGGGAGTTAAAACCTTAGAAATTAAAGTTCTCACGAAACTGAAATTAATTGTGAATAACACCATTTCCTCTCTCTTTTTTTTTTTTTTTTTTTTTTTTTTTTTTACACTACATAGATCATCATAATAAATCGTTCCACGTGAAAAAGCGTAATATGTGCGTGCACGACTACTATGAGGGCTTCCCATTTTTCTTCAGGGGTGGTGGGTTGTTGCTGAACCCCCCACGCCTTCGGGTAGACTTGCCGTTAACCGCAAGTTACAGGTTGCTAGGTGATGATTCAAACGGTAAAAAAAGTCCAGAAAGGAAAAACAAACCTGTTGAGCTGGTTTTCGCTGTGTATAAAAATTGTATACGCTCCGATATAAATTTCTTCAGTAATTTTTTTGTTTTTTTTTTTTCCTGTCTTTTAATTTTGATGTGGTACAAATTGGCTTTTTTAAATGTTACACGGTCTGAATTGTTCTGTTTTTTATTATTATTATTATAAGATTTCATAGTTTATTTTTTTTTTTTAAATTTAATGCTGTGAATGAAAGCGAAATTTATTCTTTAATTATGCTATTCTTTTTTTCAAGGACATTTTTTTTTTTTTGTTTTTTTTTTGTTTTCCTCTTCGCCATTTAAGTGTGTGGGATTTGGAAAAAAAAGAACTTCATTTTTTTTTTTTCTTTTTCTTTCAATTTTTTTTTTTTTCATTTTGTTTTTCTTTTTCTTTCAATTTTTTTTTTTCTTTTTTTGATAAAACAAAAATTAATTTTTAGAAATTAATAAAGTTATTTCATTTACAGCAAATAAAATAATTTTTGTTGTTCTAATGCAACGAGCAATACAGAGACAGTTAAGTCTTTATGCCATACGCAAGGGTTGCACCGCTGTACTCATTTAGTACCCAGAGGGGCATGTGTAGCTTGAGGATAGGTTACGGACGCCAGTAACACTACCCCTCAACACTCTGCGATTCTATTAGACCGGGACCTACAGCTTAAAGAGAATTGCGAAACCCCTATAAACAGCCATGGCACCGCGGGAACTCGAACCCGAAACCTGTGACGCCAGAGGGGTAGTCACTCGGCTATTCAAGCCCTATATATTTTTAAAATACATCCTGTCTTAAAAACATAGACACAAGCATAAAATGCCCTTCACACACATACACACGCACACATATGTACATAAAATAAACTAATATGAATTGTGTGGGATTATAAATCATCATCATCATCATTGACGAACATCCCCATGGTGGGCCAAGGCCATTTGCCTACTGGCATATTTCGAGACAGGAAATGTTGTCTTTTATGGGGTCGAACCACTACAAATATTCATGGCACCGGCGGACTTGAACCCGAAACTTGTGGCGTCAGAGCGCTAGTCACTAAGGTCATCAGGCCTCTTCGTGATTATAAATATTGTAGAAAATATCAGTATAGATTATTTTGTTTGAAAATTCAACAATGTATTCATTTTAATAAAGCACAAAATATTGAAATAAATACACAAATCCATATTTATAAACTTGCTTCGAATCTCAACACGCCCTGGTGAACAGAAAGTTTTCGTATCCTATGTCAGGCATGGGAGCGAGAAAATTTTTTTCCATTGAATTTGTCGAGGTAGGAAAAAAGAACACCCCTCCGACCCCCAGATGTGACATGTAAAGTTGTTTGTACCAAATTGTGATTGCTCAATGTAAATGAAGTATGGTAGGACCTTTTAGGGTGTTTCCTGAATAATGTTGTATTTACTACATATGTTTCCCATAGTCAAGCATTTAAAAATAACCAACAATAAAGTTTTAATTTTTTTGAGCAAATAACTTTTAACTTAACTTAGAAGTTATATAAAAAGCAATATCAGTTTTTATTAAGAAACTAAATTCATATATAAGCAACACATTTCTAATTTTATAATTAAATTTAATAATTTTAGGCATAAATGTATAATTATTTTTATTAATTTGTGCTTTGTCAACTTTGTATTCTAGTTAAAGCATAAATAATGTGACTCTTACGTCGCGTTTTTAGGAAACTTATTCCATTGTCAGCCTCTATTCTAAAGAAACAAAAAGTTAAGGGCAAACGCTTATCTGATGTTTACTAGAGTTGGCGCTGTATCACCGCTTGGCTGCTTTTTCCTGCGCCCATTTATTTAGAAACAGTAAACATATTACGAAGCAGTTCTGGAAATTCCCAGAAATGCTTGAAATTTTTCTGCTCATGTCATGCAGTTATTTAACCGCGTGTATTTACTGAAGATAAACTAATACAAGAAATGTTGTTTATAATTCTGATCATTATTTATAAATATAATAAAACACTACAAAAATGTTAATATAAATGACTATTTTATTTGTTAATCATTTGGAGGGACAATATAACACAACAAAGTTTATTAGACAATTCGTTGTAGATTTTCGGAGTGCATTGGTCACGCAGCGATCCTAATCCTCCCGTCCTTGAAAAATAGGGTTCTTGTCGATTGGTCTAAGCCCATTGCCAGTGTGAAAAAATATTAAATTTATAGAAAAAGTAGAAAATTGAATAAAAATTACAAATAAATAAACTAATTAAAAAAAAAAAAAAAAAAAGATAATTTTTTTTTTTTTTTTAAAGTTTATTAGAATCCTATGAACTCTCATATAAATATTGAGTTTATTTATATTTGTTGGTAGAAAGAGCTTTTTTTTTTTTTCTTGTAAGTTGTGGGCGTGTTAAAAAACACAGTTTGAAGGTCGCATCAAGCAATGTTAATGACTAAAATGAATTCTAAGTATTTCGTTTTTTATATGAAATCAGACACATCATCATTATCATCATCGGAGCAACAGTCCCATGGTGGGCCAAGGACGTCTACCTACTGGCATTTTATGAGGCGAGAGAACTTTTTTACGGGGTAGGGTCGTCAGCCCAATACTCTGGTGCCTGATGGCCGACGCTGTGGAGCTCCGTACCACAGGTTACGAGTTCAAGTCCTGGCGGTACCGTAGATGCTTATAGTGGTTTGTAATCCACTTCAAGCCGTAGGTGCCGGTTTCATATGACCATAGAGTATGACACAGCCCAATCAGACTTCTTCTCACCCACATCATTCCCAAACTGTAAAGGGGCAACTCAGCTCTTGGCACAGTGATGTGGTGTGGTGTGGTGTAGTAGTAGCCCACCATTCTACAGTCATATTATACTGGGATCTACGGTTTAAAGTGGATACCGAACCACTAGAAACATCCATGACAACGCCTGGACTCGAACTCGAAACCTGTGGTACCGAGAGTCAGAGCTCTATCACTGGGCCATCAGACCCCTTGTGAAATAGACACTCTAAAAAATTGTTCTTTAGAAAATAATTAGTTAAGAATTAATTATAAATTAAATTTTTTTTTTTTTAATAAACGAAAGCTATAAAAAAATATTTTTTTTTTCTTGAATATACATATTATTTATTACTTAAAATTAGTTTTGTTCAATTGCAGTTGGCAAAAACCTAGTCTTAGCAGTTGTAAGGCAAGCGCCGCACGGATGTTACTCATT
Organism: Caerostris extrusa; assembly: GCA_021605095.1. Classification (NCBI taxonomy): domain Eukaryota; kingdom Metazoa; phylum Arthropoda; class Arachnida; order Araneae; family Araneidae; genus Caerostris; species Caerostris extrusa. The sequence goes on along the minus strand of BPLR01004473.1, from coordinate 5,715 downwards.
TAGCACAACTAGGAGGTGCATGTAGCTTGAAGATAAGCCACGGACGCGGAGTAACAATACCCCCGCAATGGTCTACGATTTTATTAGACTGGGTCTACGGTTTAAAGTGGATTCCGAGCCACTATAAACATCCATGGCATTGCCGAGACTCGAACCCGAAACTTGTGGTGCCAGAGCGCTAACCACTCGGCCACCAGGACCCTCATGCATAATTGTTTTTGAAAAAATAATTCATTAAAAAAACATTGAAAATAAATTTAATTTGAAATTAATTCATTAGTCTTTTTTTGTTTGATTAATAAACGAAAGCTTGAAATATCTTTTTCCTTGAATATACATATTATTTATTACTCCGAATTAGAAAATGTCCTGTTTTTATAAAGGGTACGTTTTGCGTTTTGGTATAATTGACTCGAAGGATTGTAACTTCTGCTTCCGTCAGTCAGTGATCAGATCATCAGACATCCAGTGAAACAGTCAGTTTCAAGCAAAATTGTTCTTTAGGAAATAATTTATAAAAAAAAAATTAATAATTAGTTATAAATTAATTTTTTCAAGTCTTTCCCCCCTTATCAATAAACGATAGTTATAAAAGAAAGTATTAAATAAAAATTATTAAAAAATTCTATTTATTACTTAAAATGAGTTGATGTCCTATTTTTTTTAAAGAGAAAAAAAAAAAAAAATGATCGCGTTTTGGTGTAATTGACTTGAACGATTGTAACTCCTTTTTTTCCGTGCGGGTAACATTTTCAAAATGCCAAAGAGACATCGGGACATCTGAAAAACTTGCGCTTCAATTGTTGCAGCTGCCGACACTTCTCCTCTCCCCACCGTTCCCACCGCGAATGGAAGTTTTAGAGAGCAATTCCTGTAGAAATTGGCCGCGATCCAACTGACACAATCTGCAGTGGACTTTCGTGTCGTCTGTTGGTCTAAATAGGGCTGCACCGTCGTTACATGACGATTCAAAAGTCGTGCTAATCTTTTTTCAATTCCTTCTATTAGCTCACTCTCTCCCTATATATATCTTGTTCACATTTTCAGTCGTTCATAAAATACTTCTTATTCATCCACTCGAATTCAAATGCATTTTTTTTGTTAACTTGTAGTGGATGACACTGGATGTTAATACAGTTTTTTTCAAATATTAATTCAGTCATTAAATTAAATTAATTAATTTTAGTTTTTTTTTAGATTTAAGTTGCATGCATCTACCCATAGATGGCGCCCGATAAACTTAAAAAAATGAATGAAAATTATTCATAAAGGAATATTATCGTTTCGAAAATTTCATGGTATTATTCCTGAAAATTTCATGTTATCATCATGCAAATTTGGTATTATTACTGAAAATTTTATATTGTTTCGAAAATTTCATGGTATTATTCCTGAAAATTTCATATTACCAATCCGAAAATTTTATATTATCGTTTCGAAAATTTCATGGTATTATTCCTGAAAATTTCATATTACCATTGCGAAAATTTTATATTATCGTTCCGAAAATTTCATGGTATTATTCCTGGAAATTTCATGTTATCATTCCGAAAATTTCATGGTATTATTCCTGAAAATTTTATATTACTATTCCGAAAATTTATATTACCTTTTCGAAAATTTCACGGTATTATTGCTGAAAATTTTATATTATCATTCCGAAAATTTCATGGTATTGAATATTTTTTATTGTCATTTGCATTTATCATTTTTTATTTATTATTTTATTGCAAATTTCAGGTTACCATCCCGAAAATTTCATGGTACCTTCCCAAAAATTTCATGTTATCATTCCTGAAAATTTCATGTTACCATCCCGAAAATTTCATGTTATCAATTCCTGAAAATTTCAGGTTACCATCCCGAAAATTTCATGTTATCATTCCTGAAACTTTCAGGTTACCATCCCGAAGATTTCATATTATCATTCCTGAAAATTTCATGTTATCATTCCTAAAAATTTCGTGTTATCATTCCTGAAAATTTCAGGTTACCATCCTGAAAATTTCATATTATCATTCCCAAATTTTCATGTTACGACCCAGAAATTTTTATGTTGTTATCCTGAAAACACATGTGCATTTATCAAAGTTATTTACTTTTCATTCTCTAAAATAAATAAATAAATAAACAAATAAAATTGATATGATTTCTGTAGTCAGTGTTAAAGAGCAACTTATTTAGTGGACCCTATCATGCTTTCTTTCTAATTTAATTTAATTAACTTGTTTAATTTTTCTTTAATTTTACGTTGCAGATTAAAAAGATGAATTGTAATTATGGATTTCATTTAACCTAAAATAATTACGGTTATTACATAATTTTAATGATTTGGGTACTATTTAAATAACATATGATTTTTTTTTTTCCCCGTTTCACAGCAGATTAAATATTAGATTGAGATAAAAAAAAAATTAACCAATCAGTGTTTTAATTTTTAAGTTATAAGACACAAAAAAATCTTTATTTAAAAATACAATAGCAGCTTTTTACAACGCACATTTTGAAATTTCAAAAGCTATTTCATATACTAAATGAGGACTATAATATAATAATTTTAGTGCCCTGCTATTATAATAAGTTAATTTAAAAAAGTATTTTAATACATGATTTGATTTTTGCAGTAATCAACCATAATAGTTAAATGTTATTTTTTGAAATTCATGCCTAAAAATGTTTGTTTACAAATAGGATTGTGCTTTTTAAATGTATTATGAAGAAACAAATACCACTATTTTATTAAAACGAATTTTTAAAATGGAATTTGGTTTTAGAGTAAGTATCGAAAATAATAATAAAAAATATCTAGGATGAGGATTCTTAGCATTTCTTATTGGTTTCTGATTTCTAAAGTTGCAAGAAATTTGAAAATATTGAATATATTATTTTTGTAATATTCAATAAACAAAAACTAAAAAAAAACATATTTTATGTAACATAAAAAATGGGGAAAAATAATAAGTATCGAAAATATATATAAATATAATATTATATTTTTCTAGGTATATAAAAATACATAGGGGTATTCTAATTGGAAAAGTTTCTGATTTCAAATTTGCAAGAATTGTATTGAATATTGTATATTATTTTGTATATTATTTTTGTAATATTCAACAAACCAGAACTAAAAAAAAAAATTTTTATATAACATTTAATTTTTTATAACATAAAAAATGGAGAAAAAAAAAAATACTGCAAAGTTTTTTTTTTTTCCTTACATGACTGTCACGTTGGCAGTGAAAACTGTATTATTAAAGTCCAGTCACTTTTTTCCCACGTGTTGGTCAAAATAACCTTGGAGTGTGTTACTCAATTGATTACGCGCTACCTTATGAAATCTCCGTAGTACTACGGCTGATGCATGTTTCAGGCACTTCTCCCGCGCACATGTGACATTGAAACATTCCCCCAAGGTCAAACTTTCTTTGCTGTGTTCCGGGTTTAGCGTAACTAGGTTATGTGGGGTATTCTTACCGTCTCTTATGAATGGTGGGGTTTATTTCCGTAAAACTCACTTTACGGAAATATTTTATTGTTTAATAACGTATTTTATTATTGTATGTTGTGTTGGAAACTATTGTAACATTGTGAATTGTTAAAAAACGGATTCAATGTAAAATTTTTAATCTTAATTTAAAATGCTATTTTATAACAGTTGTTATTTGAATAGGTAATCTATTATTATTAAACATATTTTTATTAAGTGAATAATATAAAGAAAAGGAGAATGTTATTTTTTTCATTGTAAATTGATATTTACAATGAAAAAAATTGTTTTCTACAATTTCTCTGTCTAAATTGTTTTCTACAATTTAGTTGGAAAAAAAATATGTAAAATTTAAATAAAATTGTTTAATTTGAAACCAAGATGTGATTTCAGAATTAAGACAGACAGAGCAAAGAACTTTCATTTAATCAGAAATATTTACGAAAATATATAATTTTAATAATAAAAATAATTTAACATTTGATTTTAAATAAAATTGAATCCATTGTGAACATTCAAATAACCAATGGTTTTTAATCATTTCATTCAAATAGAAATAGATAAAAATTGCGAATTTGAAAAAAATTATAATTATATACAGAATTATAATAAATTTAAATTATTAAAGAGTACTCATTTTAAATCACAAATTATGATTTATTCGTTATTTACATTATTTTTATCTTTTTATCATTATAGAAAAAATATAAATGAAAATGAAATGTATAAATTATTATTTGAATTAAATGTTTTTATTTTTTAGTGGCTTTTAGAAAAAAAGAAAAATTTTTGAGAAACATAAAGAAAATATGAATGAAAATGAAATTATATAGTATTATTTGAATTAAATGTTTTTATTTTTTTTACTGACTTTAGAAACAAGAAAATTTCTAGAAAAAAATATAGAAAAATGAGCATGAAATGTATAAATTATTATTTGAATTAAATGTTTTTACTTTTTTACTGACTTTTAAAGAAAAATATTTTCTAAAAAAAAAAAAATGACTTTATTTATTATTTTATGACATTATTTATTATTTTAGTAACATTAATGTGTCTTGTTTGGAAATTTTAATTTTATGTATAAATTTATAGCAAATTAAAAAAAAAAAAAAAAATTAATGTAACGTAATGATTTAATTTTTTATTTTGCTCCTTGTTTAAATGTCATTGTTCAGTATTGTATTGTACTTTTAATAAATCGTAGAAATAGCAAAGTTTTTTTATTGAAAATTAATAAAATTGTTCAACATAAACGATTTAATATGCTAAATGTTTTTTTAAATTTTAAAATTCATCTATTTTTTTAATGTAAAGAATTATTAATTCAGTTGAATAGAAATTAATTTAATGTAACCTAATGTTTTAATTTTTTTTTATTTGTAGCTAGTATATTAATGAATATAAATTTCTTAATTCTATTTTGCTTGTCGTTTAAATGTCATTGTTCAGTATTGTATAATCTACTTTTAATAAATTGTAAAGAAACTAACAACAAAAGTTTTCTTATTGAAAATTAATAAAATTGCTTAACAGAACAATTGAGTATACTAAATGTTTTTTTTTAAACTTTAACCGTCTTCTATTTTTTTTTTTTTTAAATAAAGAATTATTAATTCAATTGAATAGAAATTAATTAATGTAAGCTAATGTTTTTTTTTTTTTTTTATTTATAACTAGTATATTAATGAATATAAATTTCTTAATTTTATTTTGCTCCTCGTTTAAATGTCATTGTTCAGTATTGCATTGTGATTTTAATAAATCGTAATATAATAATAATAAATAAATGTTGTACGTTTAATAAAATGTAGTATATTAAATAATTGCATTGTACCTTTAATAAAATATAATAAAATAATAAATAATTACATTGTATTTTTAATAAAATGTAGTATAATAACAAATAATTGCATTGTACTTTTAATAAATCGTAGAAAAACTAATAACAAAAGTTTTCTTATTGAAAGCTATTAAAATTGTTTAACAGAACAATTTAATATGATAAATGTTTTTGTTTAAATTTTAAATGTCATTTTTTTATTTTTTTTTATTTTTTTATTTGTAGCTAGTATATTTATGAAGATAAATTACATAATTCTATTTTACTCCTTGCTTAAATGTCATTGTTTAGTATTGCATTGTGCTTTTAATAAATCATAGTAAAATAACAAATAATTGCATTGTACTTTTAATGAATCGTAATATAATAATAAAAATAATTGCAT